>PVKM010000740.1:0-95210 GCA_004027735.1 Carollia perspicillata | reverse complement strand
GAGAAGTACAGGTTGGCAGTTACGAAACAGTCCTGGGGGAGGCGAAGTGCAGCACAGGGAACAGAGCAATAACTATGTGTGGTGCCAGGTGGGTTCTGGAAATGCCTGGGGGTCTCTCTGGAAAGGATATGACTGTGTATCCAGTCTGCTGTACGCCTGAAACTAATATAAAATAATGCTGAATGCAAACAGTAATTGAAAGACTTTTAGAAAATATAAAATGTGCCCTCATTTGAAAGACTATTTTACTTTTCATTCTATATTTACCTTAATAGGTCAAGCCCCAAACCCCTAACTTACTTCATTACCACACTGAAGACTTCATGAGGAAACACTTGAAGGAGATTAATTTTCCTGCGTAAGTTTTTCAATTCTTCTTCAATGTTCATATGGAGGCACACTCCTCTCCTCCTTCGGCCCCTCTTGGACTCTTTCAAACTACAGGGATAAATGGCAAAACAGGGGGGCCCCTGTTGCCTCCCTCTCTGCCAAGACATTTTTTTTTTCCCTAACACTTTCCTCTCCCCCACCCCAGTAAGAATTAAAAGTGATATTTCTTTTGACAGCTGGTAACTAATCCCACCTTAGCAGGAAGGAGAACAGGAAGCCGGCAAAGGAATTTTCCATTCCTATGTCTCTTCTAATTTTTTTCCACACCAGGTACTTTTCAAAATCTAGACATTTCCAGGAGTCTGTATAGCTTCTTGTTTTGTCTAGCGGGGTCACGTGCGGCCCCACTTCTCCCGTGCGGACGGGAAACCTGACTGGGCTGATGTTTGTATTTGGAGAAGGGAGAACTTGAGCGCTTTTGAATCTCCTAAGGAAATAATAACTGAAATGCGATGCCTTTGCTTATGCAGATGGGATTTTTCCTTGGTAAAGATCAAGTTCACACAGCTAGTCTCTCAAACCACAAATCAAAAAGCCCCGTATCATAATAACTACAACTCCGATTCTAAAAGTTTCTGCTCAGCTGTCTTTTGACTGCCTGCCTGCCTGCCTGCCTTTGTTTCTTCCTTTCTTTTCTGTTTAAATACTAAAGGGCTCTCTGTATATTATGATGTTCCAAGCCCACCAGAACGTATGATAAAAAGCGGGGAAGGAATCGACCTGATTTTGTTTCCTCAAGCAGTAATCCAGTTCAGCATTTTCATAAGATAATACACAATCCTGCCATAAATTATTTTTTAAATGATGAAATTACAGTTTCTTAAAGGGGGTGATTTGTACAAAATGTGAATCAAATGTACACGTGTAAGTGGATGTCATTTCAAATGACACAATTCAATGAAGATGATGTCTACTGCGTCATGCTAGGTTCCATAGAAGTAACTAAAAAACGGAAGTAGGTTTTTGTCTGAAATTTTCCAACCGTATAGTTTTACTGTGGTGATTAAATTAGAACCTAGATAAAAACAACAAGAGACACTTTATTGAGTGTATACTAGTAGCAGATACTGTTTTAGACACTTTTTATGTATCCTCGCTCATTTTTTCACCTTTAACCAATGGAGAAACTGAGTCAGGGACAAGAATCTTATGTTATCTGCCCAAGGCCCCACGTCTAACAAATAATGGCCCCAGGACATGAACCCGGGTGGTCTGGCTGCTGAACCCGAGCTCATTGCCACTCGTGTTTGCCTGAGTGTCAGCCAAACAGATCTTTCCTTGGTCTAACTGTATGGATTGTCTTTATTAGCTATCACCAAAGAACCCCAGACTGAATTTCATCAGTCCCCAAGCAAACACACAAGAATTTCAAACTATGGCAATGACAGATTGATTTGGGCACTTCTAGCTCCTAATATCATCAGCTAGTGAAATAACTAAATACAGCTAAATTATAATTATCTCAAAATCTGAAGTTTGATGACCTTTCACCTATTGGGGAAGGTCATCAGGGAGATGTGGCCACTAGTTTGACCTCAAGCTGGAGTTCCGCTTGCCTTCCCCGAGCTGGAAGCGACCCAAGGACTCAGCCATGAAATGAAAATGTGGTGAGGCAACTCTTTGGACTGATCCCTCTATACTAACTTTAGGGCCTCTATACTAACTTTTAAGATTTGGCAGGCCGGTGCAGGGAAACTATGTGTCTTGTGGTGCCCTAGCCAAGCCTGTAAGTAAGCTCTCTTGCTATTAAACCTGCTACCTACCATTCTGGAGTGGCCTGCCTCTTCCTTCTGTTCTCTCTGCCCATTGTTTATGGGGCCCAGTTTCCTATTTCACCCAGGAAGCTCCAACAGTGTCTCTTTTTGACAGATGTAGAGCTCAGTGCAAAGCAAATACATCTAGTCACTTTATTTCTTGGTGTAATATTTTGTATGGCTATTTAGTGTATGTTTAAGGTATCTACCCGACTCAGAATGGTTCCTGTTTTTCCAGCTGCACGCCCCTGCCGCCCCACTCTGCTGGTACTCACAGTGGTGCGCGTCCTCGCCTGAGCTCCGGACTTCCCGACAGACCTGATGCGAAGGCCACCGACTGCCATCTCCTTCTTCCTGGTCCTTTCAGACCCTGACTCTTTCATCCCTGCTTTCACATTGTGCATCTTCTCACTATAATCAATTCCATTCTGCCTATTTTTTAAATGAACTTGTTTAAATACACTCGAATTACTAGGATGTGTGGGTCAGTCACATAGCAAAAATTGAGCATTGCTAAACTACAGCAACTCCTTGAACTATTTCACTGATTCTTACATCTGTTGTGTAGTAGAGTAGACACAGAATTAGAATTTCTGCATTTTTTCTACAAGAGATAGAAAGGCAGGGAGGATGGAGGGAGAGAGCGGGGGAAGGAACAGGCGGAAGGGAAGGAGGTAGGAAAGGATCCTCATCTTTTAACATTTAGGCCCAGATATGTATATGTACACTAGAATTTGATTTAAATACAGACAAAGCACCAGCTATATTCCGTGGAATATGCTAAACATCACAGCTACAAACTTGGATAAGACACAGCTCCCTGCCTGCCCTCAGGGAGTTACTAGTTTAGCAGGACAATAAAATAAGTATTTAAAAACAACAACAAAACTGCTGGATTTTAGGTAATATGAATGCTTAAAAGAAGCACAAACCACTTGCTATAGAATCAGAGTAAGGATAATTCCATCCACTGGTGGAAATCAGCAAAAGTTCCATGCAAGTGGTAATTTCGCAATGAGCCAATAAACTTTCAAGAGGTTGAGAAGATTATGAATGTACTGAGCCTAAACAAAAGCAGGAACAAAGACAAATCAGAGAAACGACTGGAGAAAGCACAGTGCTGCAGATTGCTCCTGAGTTGGGACGCCCGTCATGAAGCAGACTGAAACCAGTGATGGGCTAGATCACCAGGTGGGACCAACGTACTGGATTTGGTAGGCAATGGCAAGCCCCTGAAGGCCAGGGTCAGAAGTGTGAATCTGGCCCATATGTGGCTCAGTGTGAGTGGAAAAGACAGGTGGGAGGTACAAAAGGGAAAATTAAATGAGAAAGAATAAGTTAGTGATGAGCATTGAGGTTAGCAGATAGAGATAGAATGAGGCAGACATAAATGCAAGAGCATGTCTTTATGCTATTTAGCAGCTGATAAAACCAAGCAATAGGGGAGAAATTAGTAGTCAAAGATAAATACTGAGTTTTCATTATCTGAGTATTTGGTGGGAATTTTTCTGAAATTCTTCTTTGCTTAATGAGAAGAATATTCATCAACTAAGTATAAGCAGTTGATTGTAGGAGTGACATCACCAAAGAAAAAGTCAGAAAATTAGATTGTTCTTTTGGACTGATAATCAATCAGGGGGATGCCCCTTGTCAGACACTTTCTTTCTTTGAAACTTAGTTTTTAAGTATGCAAAATAAATGAGTTGCATGGTTCTACTATCTCTTCTAGGTATATCATTTTATTTTTCCATCTGTCCATATAGTAATGAAATGAAGCCACTTAAATAAGAACAGGGACTATGTCTTCTTTTGTTCCATACTGCTTACTCAATGCCCAACACAGTACCTGGCCCACAATACGTGCTCAATAAACACACATTTAACAATCGAATGAATGAATCAACAGAAGATTATGTGTTTATATCAAGGCAAAGGGACAAAACAATTGAATTTGTTGAATTTTTTTAAAAATCAAGGCAGTCATTTGAAGTTTTAGCGTAAGTTGTTGGGTTTGATTCGTGTGGAAATAGTCTATTTGACACAAAAAAATATCACTGCATATATAGTCTTATAATCTTAAAAGTTATTTGCTATTGCTCTCATGTAAATGTTCCCAGCAATTATTAGTCTTTAAAGTGGAAGATTCCTATACATTTCTGTACAGTTCTTATTTCCATTGTCATCTCTATAGGTTGCTATTACTGAAGAGTATAAAATACAGACCTACTGAAGGCTGAAATGGAAGTAGTTACTGAGAGATTTTAGAGGCTCTGAAATCTTGCATTTGGTTTTGGGTTTGTACAGTGCTATCTGAAAATAAAATGCATCTTGAAATATTTTTTCTGCAATATATTGACTATATTATATTGCTCAGTTTTTCAATACCTTGTAAACCACATTCAGCCTAGAAAACAGCATATTTCACATTTCAACTATTTGCTTTGCTTTATACATAGGGGAAAAGAATGGAGCCAAAATTTAGCAGAATTATGTAGGCAAACCTCTGTATATGATTGCTCTAGAAATCTTACTTTGCAACAACGATTTCTCTTATCTTGATCTATGTAGTTCACAAACAGATTGCTAAACACCAATATATATTCTCTTTCATTCTCCCTTATACAAATCAATATCTCAATGGAGTTGGGGTTTGTAGGAGAAGAAAATGTTACTATGCATGCAAATGTGTGTGTGTGCTCTAACTGAAAAGCTAAGAAAACAATAAAAGAACACACTTGTTGGTTGTAGGGACAGAATATTCTAGAAAGGGTGAAATGGCTGGGATCTCTTGAAAGTGGGAAACAGAACTGTTCATGCTACCTTTCCAATTACTGGGCTCATCTATGTTACTTTGCCTGTGCACAGAGCAGAAAGGCACACTTTGTTCTAGCAGAGCAGAGTGTGCAAGACTGACCTTCTCCTTTCCCTTGGGCCAATTTTCACACAATAGAGCCCCGTGGAAGAACACATAGGAATCCCCAAATGCATATTGAAAAGGAATTCATTTTTCACTCATCAGATAACAACACTTAATGACTTGGGTCACTCAACTTTACTTTCCCGTGGTCTTAATAAAAAGACCAGTTCATTCCATTAGGAAATCAGTGAGATGAATCGTAATGAAAAACCACAATTCTTTGCCAGGATTTAGCAAAGGCCATGAATAGCCCAGCTTAAAAGTTGAATTTCTTGTTTTCCTTCCTGTGTGGCTCTCTTTGAAAAGGCAGCAAAATGGTCCATTTGATCTTTGGAAAACCCGTCGCAGAGTATGAGCCACTGCCAACTGGTTAGGTTCATCCCAGGTAAACTAAGCCACGGGGCATTAGGAGTGAAAGGACCAGAGGGCGAATCTGCAAATGAAGACAAAGTAGCGTGTTCAGATTTCCTCGCTAGGGACTGGGGGCACTAAACAGATGCCATCTGTAGGAAACGGCGCCCCCAGGGCCCAGAGTCCCGGCCCATTAAAGTGGTCAGTGCTTTACGTTCATTCCGTCACCCATGAGTTCCCTTCTGTGGGGAAGCAGTTCTGCTATAATGTGACATGTGTGTTTTAAAAACTGCCGTGCTATGCATGATCTAGAAAAAGAAAATAGGAGTTACAGGGAAATAGGGCTAGTAGCGTAAGAGTCAAAATTTTCATCGGAAATACACACACGCACACACACACACACACACAAATTTTTAAGAAAGATAGGAACCCGATAAAAGGGATGGCACAGTTTTACACATGAGCAATGTTAAGGAATACATAAATACAACAATAAATATGGCGCTTTGCCTTGGGAAAGGCCTGAGGGTCACTTGTGGAAGTGGGCGTCAGAAGACAGGTTTGCAGCTTGTGAGTGACTGTGAAGTGGTAGGAAACGGTTCTGAGGTCTGATGGGAAGTTGTAGCAGCAGGGGTAGGTGAGGGGGCTCCTAACACATGCAGTGAACCGAGGAGCTCTTCGAAGGCTGGGCAGCTGTGTTTTGGGCATTCCCATGCAGCTCAGCTGAGTTAGGTGCCACTTTTCTCATTCACCTCGTGTTTCTTGTGGACAATGTCACATAAAGGCAAACATGATGCTTGCTTAAATTCTGTTTCATGCTCAGGCAAACACGGGTTATGTGCAAATTGTTCCTTCGTACATTAAGTGCCCGGGAAAACTGATGTGCACTTTCAAAACGGAAGTTATACTTATTTAATACCTAAATAGTCAAATGAAGGCTTACACTTTTTCTTGACCCTGTGGTGCATTCCAGATGGCTGTTCAGTGTTGTATTGACATATTAAATCATTCTACCTCTGTACTTTTTGTGTGCCCTTAATAATACCACTTACCTTCGCATCCTAAGAGACAGTAAATACGGCGAAGGCAAAGAACTTATTCAAGAGCCTTTTTCCTTCTCACACCATGGAGTGCCTTACTGATCAGATTAGATTACCTTTCCAGCTCATTTTCCATCTTTCTTTAAAAGATTTTATTTATTTATTTTTAGAGATGGGGAAGGGAGGGAGAGAGGGAGAAGAACAACAATGTGTGGTTGCCTCTAGTGCCCCTACTGGAGACATGGCCTGCAACCCAGGCATGTGCTCTGACTGGAAATCGAACCAGTGACACTTTGGTTCTCAGGCCCACGCTCAATCCACTGAGCTATACCAGCCAGGGCTCATCTTCCATCTTGATACTAGCTCTGGTTTTAGATTTTTTTTAAAATTCATTTTTCAATTATAGTTGACATACAATATTATATTAGTTTCAAATGTACACCATAGCAATTAGACATTTATATACCTTACAAAGTGATCATCCCAATAAGTCTAGTCTAGCTCTGGTTTTTAAATTCTTCTATTTGTTCCAGATCTTAATCATAGGACTCTTATTACATATCTACCTATTAGTGATACATTCTTTAATTTTATCCAGCAATTTCTTACCCTTGAAATGTTCTTCTCTTGTTTCATTTAAAGTTGGATTTTGTTACCATTTTGTGGGGCTTTCCCTCAAGTCTATGACACTAGTCCACTCACATAAAATATCCAAAGCAAATGCTTTTCAATATATCTCATCTGGCTTTTCAATATATCTCATCTGGTTTTTCAATAATTTCCAGAGTTCAGAATCTTCTCTGTCTAGGAATCTCCCTCTTTGGAAGGGATTTACAAGGATCCAATGTAAATACAAAGTAACAGGAACACCCACATTGTGCTTGGACCTTCTTATTACATTGTTAATGCTAATCCAAGAAAACAACCTATAAAACATGCACACACGTATGTGCACTGCAGATCTTCTTGTAAACATCCCTTCTATGATTAAATTGATTCCTGAGGAATTGGCTCAGACAACCAGTACCAAAGGTCATTTCCAAAACTTCCTGTGCCCCTGAGAATGTTTTCTGTTAATAATATGCATTAGCTTTATAGCCACTTAAGAAAACCTCTTTTATGTCAAACCAGAAACAGAGCCAAGATTAAAACAAGAATAAAATCTCGCCAACTCCGTAGAATTGAATGGACGCAGACTTCTGAACATAAAGGAAAGCTGAGTTTTAAAAGATTCACTAAAAGTCTCAATCTCTTGACATTTTATCTCCAGGCTAACAAACAGAAAAGTAACAAGAAACTGTTCCATCCGGGGACAAGGGCCATGTATTGATCTGGACAGGATAACAAATGAGAAACAAGAGAAAGAGCCAGTCCTGGGATTACGATGAACAAAACAAAGCAAAACAGAGGCAATGGATTCTTAATGCTACTAAACTTGCTAAACAGGATTTATTTGCCATCTTTTTAAAGAAAGTGGAAATTTTAGGGACCTTTTTAAATTTGTTCACATTTAAGAAAATGTGTTTCTTCATTTCCTAAATATAAATAAGTAAATACCTATCGGTCAATCCACGTCAGGCCCTTCCTGGGGAAATGGGCTCACACACACCAAGTGGGGACACCACACGCAAACAATATTCGCTTGCTCAGGCTAAAAGGAAATTAGCATACGTTTTATACAGAAAACATGATTTAACTGACAATATTAAATCCTCCTACTTATATTTTTTGAAGACAAGTATTTCCATTTCCTTTATGGAACTAACGTATTTTGCTATAATTCCATGAACCATAGATGGTTGGTGAGTCACTTTCCTATTTTTCTTTTCCTAGAGATCAGAGCTTATCAAAGGCTGCGGTTTGAATGTTGTGTAACTGTCCCAACGCTCCCAATGTTGTTCACTAGATTTCTGAAGTATTAAGCAGAGAAGGGAAACATTAAAAAAAATCAGGTTCTTTTTAAAGCAGGAACTCAAACCACCAATGTTCTGCTCTTACTAGGTTACTGTTGTCAAGTTCTACAAGAGAGACTTCTCTCACATGACTGCAATTACCAACGTCACCATGCTCTTAGAGTGTGGCAATCTGGCCTGTCTATCACAGTGCCTAAGATTTATTTTAAAAAATAGAGAGAGAGAGAGAGAGACCTACAGATGAATGAACCATAAGGATGGAGAGGCCAGAAACCAAATTGTGTGGTGTATTCAATTTGTCACATAGTCTCAAGTCCACTGACTTGGCCCAGCTCAGGTATCAGTAACTGGAGGAGAGCAGAACACAGTAATCAGCTGAAAATACTCGTCTCATCAGGTCTAAGCTTGTGACAGGTGACGTGATATACAGATTCTTGGAGGAGAGGAGGCAAGACACCAGAAGGGGCCAGTGGTGGGAAGAGCCAGTTAAAACTCCCAAACGTAAGTGTAAGTTATTCAAGTATAAAGGAAAAAGAAATAGGCTACAACTGCTGAAGACACATATACTCAGGAGTCCCCATCATTTCTACTTCAGTAGATTTATTTGCTTAATTAGGAATGCACATTGATGCTAATTGCTAATTTCCCGACTCACACTCAGGTTCAGGTACTGATAGCTCTGGAGGGTAAGCTTTTCTGAGCTCTGCCTTGGACACTGTGATCTTGAATGATCTGCTTGCTGCTGCTACTTGAAATCTACTGATGTTCCACCTACTGGCTGGTCTCCTAGTGCTTTAACACTTGACCAGATAGAGTGTGAATTTTCCACCCTTTTTTTTTTGCTGTTGTTGTTGTTACCATATTTTCAATCAGTACCTCCCTTTCAAATAAGTTAGTCCCAGAGACAGGGTAATTCCTCAAAGCAAGCCCGGTCCATCATTGCTTTTTGTACTTGCATGTGGGCCTGTGAAAGGAAAACCCTGGCACAATTGGGGAGCATAGGTGAGGTGCCTGATGTGTAGCTGGCACTCTAAATATATCAGTAAGACAATGTATTAATGAGTTGATTTGGCAAAGTCTAACTGTGGAGTCATCTGAACACGCAGACTTAGCTTGTGCTATGACAGTCCCGATCTCCAAGGATCGTGATATAAGAGGAAACAAGTTGCTACCATTTCCCTCAAATTAGTCAGGAACAGACGAAAGAGCTTCTACTGGTAAGTGTTTCCCTGGCGTACTTCTGTGAAGACTGAAGTGTGTAGAGGATGCCAGGCATTTCACCTCTGGGGCTCGTGGTGACAGCATGTGGTTATGATTCATTCCACTAGATACACGGATGGAGCTTGCCCATCCTCCTATCAGTTATCTCAGAAAAAAATTAAACTACTTTATGTATATGTGTGTAATTTGTTTTGTAAACTATAAACTATAACTCTTGGGGGGATGACTTCTGAAATAAAGTACAAGGCAAATTCTGCTTCATTTCATGAAATCTCTTTAAACTCCAGTGTTTTAGAGGGTATTGATGTGGGAAAATAGTAGGGGCTTGGTAAATTGTACAATGTTGAAAAGAAGACACCATTTGATTACACATTTTGAAAAACACTGATCTTAAATTGGAGAGATCTGGCTTGTGGTCTCAGCTTTGTCACTTACTGACTGGTGATTTGGGGATGTCATTTAACTTCCTTTTGTCTCAATTTCTCAACTGTCAAATTCAGATGACTTAAGTGGAGCAGAAGATTCTTGGATAAGTCATTTTTATATTCCTCTACTTTATTAGTAATTTATTGTTCTATGAGATCGAAGCTACTTCTCCTTTGCTTTCTTTTTCACATACAACACAATTATCATATGGCTTTAAATTTAATGTATTTGAATAAAATAAGCCAACTTTTTCACCTTAAAGGTGACTGTATAATATGTAATTCTGACATTCGTAATATTGCTGGCCTGTGACATGTAAGTCAGTCCTGTCTCTGAAAATGGAGCTATAAATCTGTACACTGTAATCCAGGTATAAAAGTTTTCTCTACAACAAACACTACGGCCTCTTGATTGAGTTAGAAATCTTTTAGGTTTGAGTACGAATGGTTTTAAGTAAGAGTATATGAGGTCTGTCCAGAAGGTATCCATCCATGTAATATGAAAATAGAGACATTTATTGAAGAAGATACTAGATACAAGAAACTTTGTACACAGGACAATGATGCCTCAGTCCCCTTCAAAGTAGGCACCTTGGGACCTCACACAGTTCTCCCAATTGCCATCAGCTGCTTCATCCTTTTTCCCTGAATCTCACTGATGCTCTGAAATCTCTTCCCTTTCAAAAGTGACTTTAGTTTTGGGAAAAGCCAGAAGTTGCAGGTTTTCAAATCTGCACTGTAGGGAGGCTGAGTCACCTGGATGATTTGATGTTTCACCAAAAAAATTCTGCATGAGACACGAGGTATGAGTGGGCACAATGCCGTGATGAAGCTGCCAATCACCAATTGCCTGTAGCTCCAGCCTTCTGAATCATCCGCATAGTTTCCACAAAGAAATGCTCAAGCTTAACCCAAAATCCAATGCAGGTTTGCTGCTCTACTCAGTCATTTTGAATGTGATGGCCACACAGTACATGTTCTCACTCAATGGTGTCTACTGCCCCCACTGTCTAGTACAGTGAAGTCTTCCTTGTTCACACATGTGCATTCCAGTTCACTCTCCTTGGCTGCCAGGTTACACTGATGTCGTACAAACCATTCTCATTATATTAATAATGGCTGGACTTTTTCTGGACAGACCACGTATATAACCTATACATGGAGCCTGTTCCCTTAATCTGCCCCAAGATGGACTAGGATAGTGGTAGTAGTTTTCAGAGCCATGGAAAAAAAACTCAAAACAAAGCAGGATTGTGTCATAGAAACACACCCATCCTGGCACCTGGATCCTGGTCATCTTTGTTCCTGACTCTTTACTATTTTTTGGGTTGGTATGTGGACAGAGGGACTTGTTCCAAGACAACCAGAGAGAAAACATAAGCTCAGGGAAGCCTGAAAATTATTAGATCAAGTGCCACATGCAGCAAGGTGACAATGCCAACAACAGACTGAAATTCCCCCAAGTCATGAAAGTATCACCTATGTGCTACTGGGGGTTTCAAATGTACAACACTATCATCCATCTAAGTTCCAAAAAGAACACGCAGCTCCCGCTCTGTGGATGGAAGGAATGGTGTCACTCTACTTCCAGCTGGCCTCGGTAGACAACAAAGACGGGCAGAATAGAGTCGCTAAGCTAGAGAGTCACAGAAAGTGCCATCTTCTTCTCTTTCATTGGGAAGGCAAAGTACCCACTCTCCAAGGAGCAGAGTTCTCTCCAGAGACAACCCGAACCACTATATTCTATTCTGGTTAGATAACCCTAACCGGTAATTCTATGGGAATGGTACTAATTCTAGCAATGAGAATTTGCCCGTAAGCCTAGTAAACCAAGGAAAACAGTAATGTGCCCTGCCATGGTTCCTTTGGTCTTTGCCACCGTGGGAGAACCATTTGTACGTAATGAGCCTTCTCATAATGCACTTGCATTGCCCTTGTTCTGAGTATTTTCTGAGCAAAAGCTTACATCACGACAAAGGAATGTCCTTATTCCCCTCCACATACGCACGAATACATTATCGAAATATAGGTGAGAGAGAGTCAGTGCAGGGAGAAAAAATCTGCAAGAAAACAACCATACTGAGCAATTAATACCTGCTGTCTCCTATGGAGCACTTGCTAGGGGTCTGGCAGTATGCTAAGTGCTTCAAGTGTGTTGTCTTATTTAATCCTTACCACCTTGTGAATCAGCACAAAATGATCATTTCCACTTTGCAGATAAAAATCTGAACCTTGAAGAAGTTGCCTGCAAGGGTCCCAGGTTCTCCTGTCACGGGCCTTCCTCCCATACACATGCTTTTGCATATGGTACTTGGGGCAGACTTGGAGTGAGCTTGTCGGCTTTAATCTAAATGAGAAATGTCCTCTGGATTCAAACTGACTACTTCTAGGTATTCCACAAGGAGGGAGATGCACACCGGCAGAGCCCAGGTGCTGGCTGGACGCTCCTTGTCCTGGACGGTGCAGCTGGCTAGGAGTGCATGGGAAGTGGGACATGCCACACTCTTTCCGAGGTCTCGTCTTTCCCACGAGTGGGCCGAAGTGCTGTCTTGGCCACTTTTCCCCTTGAATTATTATCATTTCATTAAAAATATGTTTTCCTCTGAGTGTTAGAATAGGGCTTACATTGTCACAGAAGTGATTTTCTTCTTCTTTTTAAAAACTATTTATTTTTAGAGATTGGAAGGGAAGGAGAGGAAAGAGAGAAATACTGATGAGAGGAACATCGATGAGCTGCCTCTTGTACACACCTCGACTGCAGACTGCACCTGCAACCCAGGAATGTGCCCTGACTAGGAATCCTACTAGTGACCTTTCGCTTTGCGGGACAACATCCAACCAACCGAGCCACATGGGCCAGGGCACAGAAGTGATATTCAAGGTTGTCATGAGTAAACACCGAGCTCTCTGGAACCGGGCACACTTACTAGAGGTCTGACTGGGGTCTTGACTCATTTCCCAGAAGCAGATACTGATCTGGAGGTTCCTGGATGTTGTGAACACCTGAGCCACAACCGCGTTAGAGTCAGAGAAAGTAACAAATGGGTTGTATAAGATTACCTTCATGGGATTTTCATTTTATATCATAAGCAAATTGAAATTTACCAACTTGAGATCTTAGCAAAGGCAAAATTATAAAGTTGAAAGAATATGATCATCTTTACTTCAAATTCTACAGAAAGTGCTACCCAACTGTGTTCATTCCTTAACTATATTTTAATGTTTCATAATCCTTCTGAGTGACACCCCTGAGACTTGCTACAATTCAAATAATATCCATTCCACATTTTAAATCTTACTAAAAAGTTTCCTTTAATATTATTTTCCAAGCTATGCCATTTTCTGTTACTATAATTATGGATAAAATTTTGTGGGGGGAAAAATCAGGATATATGGTCCAGCAGAATATGTTTTTGATTTATGAGTTTATTTCTGAATAAACAAAATTTGATTATCCTTTTAATGAGTTCCCTTTATTCAAAAGCAGATGGAAGCACACAGATGAACGGCTGTAGGAAATCTGATTTGCATGGTCATGGGCCTCTTTCCTAATCATTAAATAAAACAAACAAAAAACCCAGAATACTACTAAGCCATAAAAAAGAAGAAAATATTAACCTTTGTGACAGCAAGAAAAACCCTGGAGAGTATTATGCTAAGTGAAATAAGCCTGTTAGAGAAAGATAGGTACCATATTATTTCACTTATATGTGGAATCTAATAAACAAAATAAACTAACAGACAAAATAGAAACAGACTCATAGACACAGAGAACAGACTGACAGCTGTCACAGGGGAAGGGGAGGTGAGGGGCTGGGTGAAAAAGGTGAAGGGATTAAGCAAAAAAACACCAGGCAACAGTACGGTGATTACCAAAGGCAAAGGGGAAAATATGACAAGTAGAAGAGGGTGAAAAGGGATAAACGGTGACGGAAGGAGACCTGACTCGGGGTGGTGGACAGACAGTACAGCACACAGATGATGTGTTATAGAACCGTACACTGGAAAACTATATAATTTCACTAACCAATGTCACCCCAATAAATTCAACAAAAAATTTTTAAATCCATAAAGACAGCAACCTCAATATCCTAACAGTAAAGAAAAAGAAAGAAAAGTAATTCATTATCACCTTGAAAGTAAGGAACACACTTAACATTTACATTACAAGTCAAAGTAATTATTTGAGTTTAGTAAGGTGTGATAGTATTTTTATCATTAGCTATTAGTTAAAATATTTTGAAATCCATATATCAGGGTTGCTTTTAAAAAACAAAGGACTTTCATCTATTAACCATTAAAGCACACAAGGGTCACTTAGAAATTCTCTCTTTTTTATAACTCTGTCTATACAATCGATTATTCAGGGTCTTCACAGTGGAATGTCAGAAAACCAACGAGTTTTGTTCCAAGCTACTCCCACTTCGATGTAATCTGGTTCCACTCTAGACACTGCTCATATTTGCTCTCTACTTCTTTGCAGTGCTGTGACCAGGCGTTGCCGGAAGCTGGGTTTCACAAATCGTCAGGGCGCAAAACAAACCTGGGAGGGAGGAGTATGGAAGACCAAGGAAACAGAATCCGCTCTACCCTCGATTAGCTGTTCCCTTTTTCTCTTCCCCTTCTGAACTAATTTTCCATCTTGTCTTTCTCCTCTCCCTGTGAGTGCTCCCAAACCTCCCAAACTCCTGGCTGAGGTCTAGGTCGAATGTAAAACACACACACACACGCACACACCTCAGTGGCCACTAAGGCAGGAAGGTCTGCACCTTAAACCTCACAAGAAACCTTTATAATGAGAAGAGGAAGTTGTGAATGCAGATGAAATTTTGTTTGTTAAACTGTGCCTACTTCCAAAGGACAAGCTTTTGGTGCATTTAAATCCCTCTTATGCCATGGAATTAACTTTGGCTGCCAGAGACCAGAATTCATGGAACACTCGAAATTGAAGGTCATTCACCCCACACCACCTACTAGTCCCTGTTTTTACATTGCCAAGTTTCAGCTGCTCCATCTGACTCCTGGCTCCACTTAGGGGCCATTCAGAGTGGACAGAGCACATCTATAGTACGAAAATGAATTAGTTTGTCTGAGAAATTTAAATTCTAGAACAGCTTGTATACTGCATCATTGACTTACTAGATGGCCATACATCCTCAATAAACCCTCCCTTCCTCCCAGGCAAAGAGCGTCCTTCCACAGCACAGGGCTCTATTATCACACCTGTGACTACAAATCATTGTACATATGTGCACAGCTCTCTTCCCCATCCTACTGTGAACCTCTCAAGGTGTTGTCTTTGTCATGTTGACATCCACCACCCAGGCTCCTCTGTCCCTCTAACCCTTCGTGGTAACTGAGAGGTAGTAGGCATTCCATATTGGCTTTTTGAATATAAAAATGAACAAATACCTGACCTTTCCTGGTCCCTAAGGAAAAATATGGCATTATGTTTTTTTGCTACCATCCTTTATCAGGAAGTAGGTAGGCACCATGAGATCTGAATTATTTCCTCAGTCTGATCGTACTTACTCTTTCTTCTATAATATGAAGGAAAGGTTGCAGTCTTTTTGTTTGCTAAAAGCAAAACCACTAGCGTTCGGTGGAATTTCGTAGCCTGCCCTCAGCTCCTCAGTGACTCTCCTCACGGGGAAATGCAGCTTCCTACTTCGGCACAGCTGCGTTGCTGAGAGAGAAGCCACAGTTTCCCGCCTGTTTAAAATGACCTTCATTGTTCATCAGCGCCATGCAAACTTAACTTTCTCTGCAGACATGTGAAGCTGATCTCAGGACTCAGACAAAACAGTACAATGACATCTGAATCAATGGTTGTTCAAGATAACATCCGAGAATTATTTTTTAAATAAATGACTGAGATTTCTTCCGAATCTAACAGATGTGTTTTATTTTACTCATTTATATATGTTTTTTATATATTCTTATTAAGGATGAAACATGCCACTCAATGGAATACAATCCTAAAAATCATGAACTACAGTGATGCGTAACAAAGGGAATGAACCTCACGGACAATCTGAATGTTCTGAATTAAGATGCATTTTGGAATGGGATAGTACATAAAAATGATGATGGTTTTCATGTCCCAACTTCATCAGTTCTGTCCATTAACTGTCATTAGGGAACCCGTCGCCCTGAAGGAGCCTTGCATCAGAACAGAACTAAGAATGTGTCAGGAAGAAACACTGAGGTGAATGGAAACTAATTTCATCCAAGTGACACACTGATATAAGCCTCTGTGCTCTGTTTATACTCTGTTTAACAATGCATCTAAAAACCAGAAAGTTTAAAATTTGAAAACTTGTGCAGAAAATATCAGCCTGCCATGCAGTACGCACTCTCTACAATTTCATCCTTCTCAGCAGAGGGTTTTGGAAGGGGAGTCCCCCTGACCAGGGCCTGTCTATCTCCCAGTGACACATTTGTTAAGGCTAATGCATTTTAAATAACACTTGCTATGGCCGCTGTGATTGGTGGAAGGGTTACAATGATTAAACTGGATAGTTCAGATTTTCAGAATCAACCATCATCATTTTTTTCCAGGAATTCCCAAGAAAGAAAAGCATGGCAGAGGTCAGAGGGCTCATGGGGAGAGGGGGATGTGCGGGGATCCAGTTTCAAAGTGCCCCCCTCTGAATGGGATGTCTGGCAACAAGAGATTTGCCTCTGAGGGAAAAAAAAATAAGGCTCTCTAGATGAAAAAGAGAAAAAAATCCCTCCCAAATGAAGTTGCTTTCACATCTCAAGGCTTAAGTAATACTTAAGTGTTTGGCAATATTGGGTAGAAAGATAGGGTGAAGCTACATTTCAAATCTTCTCCAATCGCAAAAGAAAATTTAATTACTGAATTAAAATGTGAGGGTACAACACTGCCAAAAGGTTTTGAGAGTAATACATAAAGGGCTTGTTTAGCTTCTGTACACGCATGGCCCGGCCACTTCAGCAGCGAAACTTGTAACACATCACAAAGTCCCCTAGCAGCTGAAGAAATATGCCTCCAGCAAGGTCAAGGCAGCAACACCTGACTGAGGAGGCACTGCCTTCCTGCAGATGTGCCACACTTAAGAAAAAGTTCTATGTTGTTGCCTTAGCTAAGATTCCCACTGACTGAGAGAGAGACATGAATCTCAGGGTTTGTAACGCCAGAAATCTTTTGCAAAGAAAGAATCACTTTTAGATGTTTAAGTGAACTACCTGAGCTGTGTTTCTTACCAGCACAGAACCACCAGGTATTCTGCAACATTCGGATGAAGATACATCAGGACAAAAGATGCAACTGTCTGAGAGACTGGAGAAATCACAGGTTCTGGCTGCGCAGTCCTCACATACTTGGGTTGCTGTATTATCCTCCGATCCCTTAAAGGTTATGCCACTGATTTCCTTTTAATCTGTCTTCCAAAGCTCATCTGCAGCTGAGGGAATTAAAATGTAACATTGTGGGCATTCCATCTTGACCATCAGCACTGAGGTAAAAATTTACCAAAAATCACTGGAAGGATCCTTGGATGAGACAGAATTTGAACTTCAGTTCAAATAAATTTAGGCTGTGAATAAGGATTGATTTGGATTTGATTTTGGGTCTTTTTAGGAAGAATATTCAGGCTGCTTCTGTTGACTTAAGAATTTACTCAGGAACTCTTATTTTCCAAAAACATTTTCCTCCTGCACCTTTAGTTATTGTCTTTAGGAATTACCATCTTAAATTACCTACTCTGCATAGACATATATAGAAACTTAGCTCTAATAACATAATTTATTAACTCCTCTATTAGATGATACCTATGAAAATTCATAGAATCAGGGAATGAGCTCCAGAGTCTAGTAACTTAAAGCTAAAATTAGACATATGATTTATGTCCAGAAAAAGTCCAATCATTGTAACATAATAAAAACGGTTTGCTTGATCAACACTGATATAACCTGGCAGCCAAGGAGAGTGGACTGGAATGCACGTGCATGAACAATGATGACTTCACTGTACTAGTCAGTGGGGGTGGTAGATGCTGTTGAGTGAGCATGTGTACTGCGTGGCTGTTGCATTCAAAATGACTGAGTGAATACAGCAACAAATCTGCATCAAATTTTGTATTAAGCTTGAACATCCCTCTGTGGGGAGTATTTGGATGATTCAGAAGGCCACAGCTATGGGCAACTGGTGACTGGCAGCTTCATCACAACAATGTGCCCGCTCATAAATCACAATTCATACACAATTTTTTGGCAAAATATCAAATCACCCAGGTGATACAGCCCCAATTTAGCATCCTGTGGCTTCTGGCTTTTTGCAAAACTGAAATCACCTTTGAAAGGGAAGAGATTTTGGACTGTTGGTGAGATTCAGGAAAATATGACGAGGCAGCTGATGGTGATTGGGAGAACTGGGTGAGGTCGCAAGGTGCCTACTCTAAAGGGGACTGAGGCATCATTGTCCTATGTACAATGTTTCTTGTATCTTGTATCTTCTTCAATAAATGTCTCTATTTTTCATACTATACAGCTGGATACCTACTAGAGATATACTTGTATACTATATGTAATAGTTCTCTATTTCTAGAAGGATGTACCTCTCATTTTAAAATATAGTGATTATTTTTAGTTTTAAAAAAAACTAATGGATCTGATCTGGCATGCAAGAAGGTTGAAAGTTTCACACCATCTTAACAACAAATAAAAAAACAAAACAAGCTGAAAAATCAGCAACTCTTCTTAGGTGAGTCAGAAAAGGGAGGTCACCAGGCAGATCACTGCCCCCAACATTGGAGACACGGACAGGGGAGCAGAGAGAATCAGAAACCTCTATGGGAATGGAGCCAGCATAGGGCGATCTGACTATCATTGACAATCCCCAGAGCCCAATCCCCAGGACATGTCTGAGAGCTGACCGCTCCGGGGGAGTGCAGATACCTCCAAGGTTCTGATTTCAATTCCTCTGGATATATACCCAGAAGTGGGATTGCTGGATCCTGTGGTAGTTAATTTTTAATTTTTGGAGGGACCACTGTACTGTTTTTCACATTGGCTGTACCAATTTATATTCCCATCATCAGTGTACAAGGGTCCCTACATTCTCCATATCCTTGCCACCTTCTTGCCAATACTTTATTTCTTTTTTTATAATAGCCATCCTAATAGGTATGAAATAATATACCATAATGCTTTTGATTTGTGATGGTTTCAAAGGTGTATCTTCCTCTCTTACTGATCATGAAATTCAACAAATGCTATCACTCCTTGATTAATGATCTACCACAGGGGAAGAAGCATTCACTAGTTTTTGAAAAACAATTACTATCCTCTTGGCCTTTCAAGAGATAAGGGGATATGACCTAACAGTTTATGTCAAAACTATCAGGTCAAATTCCACGGAAATTCAGTAAGAGGGTTTCCATTTACTGGCTGTACAATCAAAGGCTACTTCTTTAGAGGGAAACCCGACCTGCGATTTCAGGCACCAATAACATCAGCTCTCATTTCTTCACTGTCCAGTCAGAGAAAAGCCCTGGGCTGAAGACTTCACTCATATCTTCTCTTTCATCTCACTGGTTTCTGACCCCCCTTTCACAGAGGAAAAACTGAGGCTCGTAAATGTAAAGTAATTTATCCAAATTCACACAGATAAGAAGTACTGGACCTGGAATTCAAACTCACATATGCCTGACTTAAAAACCAGAACACATAAAGTCTAGCAGAAGACACAGAAAAAAATTTAAGATTTTGGTTATTTATTTTTAGAGAGAGGGAAGGCAGGGAGAAAGAGAGCAAGAGAAACATTGATCAGTTGCCTCTGGCAGGTGCCCTGACAGGAGACCCTCCCGCAACCCGGGCATGTGCCCTGACAGGGAATCGAACCAGAGACCTTTCCCTTTGTGGGACGACGCTTAATCAACTGAGCCACACGAATGAGGGCAGACACAGAAATTTGAACCTGATTTATAGATATGCTCAGATGGAAATTGAATTAGGAGTCAGGGGACTTGTTTCCATCCCAAATCTTGACCAATGGTTGTACTTGAATAAAACCTTTTCCTCTCTCTGAGCCTCAGTTTCTTCACGTGTAAAATGAAAAGATCCAAAATGATCTTTAATTACAATGTAGCTCATCATTTAATAAATTATTAAAAAATGAACGATCATTTATGAATCCATATTAATATTCACTTTAAAGACAAGATTACAGGCAATATACTTAGGACAGAAGAACATAGACCAAAGCCGACAGCATATATCTAAATATCATAGATTTTGAAAAATCTATCCTCTCATAAATTATTAAAAGTTAGTGTCTTTACTTACCTACTAACAGACTTGAAACTTCTCACACTAGCTCTTTCTTTACACTTCTCATTACCTCTGACTCAGACTAAACAAAGCATGTTCCCTGCTTTGGCCACTTTTTTCTTATCTCCTTTTATCAAAACCCTGGTCTGATGTCCAACCCAGTCAGTCACGTAGGAGCCAGATAGCTGTGAAATTCTGACGCCAACAGTATGCTCACTCGGTGTTCCTAAACTTTCCTCCTTTCAGCTAAACCACATGATCACCAATATTTGAGGAGAAACTCACATTTCATGGAAGCATTAGCAGAAAACCTGAGAGCATCTTATCACTTCATCCCTGGCTTGCTCTGAAGAGTCACACCCCTTATGTCAACAACACAGGCTGGGGCAGGTGTGCGAGTCGGGCCTGTGCTCACTCTGAGCAGCCTTGAGCCTCAGGTTCACTTACTAGTTCATGTGTATGGACTTTCCAGAGTCCCTGACTCATGCAGAGTAACAGACTACATTTTTTTCACACCTTTTTACCACTGACATTCAAGTCTCATAATGTCCTCTGCCATTTTACCACCCTGGAAAACTCTTATCCATCTTTCTGGGCTTCGTATACTCATTGGTTCTCCTGGAAACACTGCCCCTGTATCATGGCTGCTAACCCCATGCCAACTATTAGTTCCTAAGTCATTTCTATTCTAACACCCGCCATATCTGAATTCAAGGAACAGCAATTATTTTTGCAAATAGACAACATGACTATATAATGCAACTGGTAGATAATTTATAAGAATGTCTAAGAAAAAAGGGGAAGTTAGAGTAATGCCATGAGTTACATTTTGGGTGTCAAAATATTGCAAAGTCATAACAAGGAAGTCAGTGATAAACAAACCAGAACAAGCCAGCAGATAAATTTAAGACAAGCTTCCCCAGAGGCAGATCCTAAAGTGTATAAAAGTGAAATATTTGCTAAAGTTCACAGCACAAACTAATGAGAAAGGAATGTACTATGCAATAAAAATATTAGAATAATTGGCTAGCTTTTTGGAAAAATAAATCAATTTAGTGCCTGACTTCCTACTTTACACCAAAATAATATTCAGGGAAATTGTTAAAAATTAAGCCATAACAAGTCATAAGCAAATAGAGGTAAAAATGTGTTTGATCACCAGATAGACAATGAACATGTGAGTAACGAAGGGACTGCGCCTTCACTGTCACTGTAATAGGTAGTACTGATTGAACCTTGACTCTGGGTTAGGGCTGTATAAAGTGCTTTACATACTTTGCTCGAAGCCACAGTATGATGCAGATGCTCTTGATGGCTCCGTTTTAAAAACACGGAAGCTGAGCGACAGGAAGGTTGACGAAGGTCGCACATGGCCGAGAAGAGGCAGAATCAGAGCGTGAACGTGGGCGGTCTGATTCTAGAACCTGTGCTCTTAGATTTTTATCACCTAAAATGTGTGCAATGGAAGTAAAATCAGAGATGAAAAGGACAAACCAGTGAAAGGAAAAATGAAAGGAAAACAAACAAATGGACCAAGATATAAAACTCTGAAATAGAAGAAATGCAAATGAATAATAAACTTGAAAAAGATTGAGCTTCTGTAATCAGTTACACAGACCCAAAATGTATATACACTGAGGCCCTTTTTATAAAATAAAAAATCCATACAGCTTTATTTTCCTTTACAAATACTCGTAGTTAAAACTTGTGAGATCTCGGGGAGGCGTCCACTAGGCATTGCCAACTGCTTTCCCAAAATACCGCACCAATTCACACTCCCCACAAGTGGTGAAAGAATAGGAAGCTTTACAAGTATTTATAGCTTTTGACCTAGAAATTCTACTTCCAGGAATGCATTCTAAGGGCAATTTTGGAAATGCAAACAAAGTTTTAATCAGAGACGTTTGCTTAAAATTTTTTTATTAGTGTAAGAAAATATTTGGAATAATCTAAATGCCCAATGATAAGAAAATGGTTACGTAAATTGAGGTAAACCTATGAGATACTATAATGTCATCCAGGAGTCAGCAAACCATGGCTGTGGGCTGAGTGCAACCTCCTGTCTGTTTATTTTTTCCTGCTGTTGTCAATAAAGTTTTATTGGAATACAGCCACGTTCTTTCATCTGCGTATCCTCTGTGGTTGTTTTCACGATGCAAGGCTAGAGTTGAGCAATTACTGCAAAGACTTCATGGCCTGCAAAGCCTAAAACATTGGTTACCTAGCACTTGACAGAAAAAGTTTGCTGATGCCTGTTGTAGCTAGTTCTGATGATAGAGAATGTATGTTTATAAGGACTCTTTAATGACAAGGTTAAATGTGAATTTTTAAATCTTAAATGAATAAGAAACAAACGATATTATTAAGGCAATAGTTACTTACTGATAATGACACTAATAACAATAAGGATATAGTACAAAAACAGTGTCTTGGTATATCACAATAGTCAATTTTAAAATGGGGTGGATCTATATGATTTTAGACTTATTTAAATATAAATACCTTTTCTTTTTGGTAAATTCTCTCCTAGTACTGGTAATGCTTACAGAATGCATTGTATCTTTTTGTCTCTACACAATCTGTGCTGCACAAATGCTAATCAGTGATAATTTATGAAACTTGAGTCCTAAAGGCAAGCAAGGCCATGGCCGATGATGATGTCATCTGTTATCTACATTACCCTTAAAAGGGCAGCTTGTCTCCCCCACTGACTTCTTGATCCAATGACCATACTTTTTCATAGCATGTCAACATCTGGACTTATCCGATTGACCTATTGGGTAACCTTGCCCGGAAAATCAGGTCGATGCACTACTCGATCTGCCCTCAGGATCTTAAAAAATTGCAAAGATGGGTATAGAGCTTCTGAAACCACTCCCTTTGAAAACAAACAGTGCCTTCCAGTGAATACATCACCGGGAAGGAGAAGACAGCACAGAAATCTGTGTTCATGTCTCTGCTGTTTTTGTCTGGTTCAGAAATCATTAGCACCTGACGGTGCTTTCAAAGCTGTCCCAATGGGGCAAGGCAATTCCCAGGCCAGGCTTCTCTTCGAGAGGACACAACCTATGGAGACAAGAACCCGAAGCTAAGAGACTTGCAAACGTTCATTGTTCCCATGGGCCTTAACGTAAGCAATTAAGTAAGCTTCATAGCAAAAATGATATAATAACAGAACTTCCAACAAGGATAACTAATGACTTTTTAAAAAAATTTAGAGACTATAGAATCCAATCCAAGTGTATAGTGATCAAGTTCTAGAGTTTCTATTAAAGAGTTGCCTGTTTCAAGAGGTACACAGATTATTTTCAATTGCTTCCATTACTAAAATAAGAAGTGGAAAATCAAAATCGGCTGTGAATTCAAGTACCACTTCTGGTACAAAAGGTAGCTATCGTGGTTGGAAATAGATGTTACATTATATTTATGTAGGCCACTGGTGTGCCTCGGACATGGTTCTTTCTTCAAATGCAATATAGACAATACCGAGTACTTAGTTTATGTTGTTATTATGGTTTGCTTATTTAATTTTTAAGCTAAGCCTGCAATCTAGACTTCCTTCCTTCCTTTCTTTAAATAGATGTGCATATTTAATACGTTATAAATCCTCTTGCAAGCATGGTGAATACAGGGCATGATAAGCACTCGTCTCAGTTCTTAGGAAATGCAAAGTCCAAAATAAAAGGTAAGTCACAGAGAAGGATGATAAGGACCATAAGTGAAGGTTTGCTGTATAAACACAACAAAAGGAGAGGTGAGGAAAATGCCCCACAGGTGAGAAGGTGGTTCTGGAGGATAAAGGAGGAGTTATTCTGGTCAACTATGTGAGGGAGGTCATTCGAGGTCAAGGAATCCAGGTGGGAAAAAGCTTTTGTCCTGTGAGAACTGCGACAGGGAGAGGAAGGAAAGCCCCGGAAGGTAGAAACCTCATCACAAAGAGCTCTACGTGCCAAGACGTACCCTCCAGTGAGTAGAAAAAGCTTTTCTAACGTTTTAGAAACATCCACCAGTTAGTGGAGTAAAGGAGAGATTTGAAAGTTCAGAGGGAAAAGAATGATGGACAGTAGGCTACCACGGCAATGGCCGGGGGGAGACGTGGAAAGGACCATGGATGGACAGAGCAGAGAAGCAGAAATGAGAGGTGGTTATAGAACGAGACTGTCCAGTCGAACATATAGTAACAGCCACATATGTAATGTGAAGTTAACATTCATGATATGTTCTATTTAACCCAATATATCAACAATATTAGCCTACAGTCAATACAAAATTTTCCATGAGATAGTTTCCTTTTTTTTTTTGGTATTGTCTTTGAAATCCAGTTTGCATTTTAAACTGACAGCTCACCTCAATTTGGCTAACCACATTGGGAGGGCTCCACACCACATGCATTAGAAGCTACCATTTGGGACAGTGCAGGTTCAGAAGGTAGAGTCTGCAAGACTCAACTGCCAACTGGAATAGTAACAATAACGGAACAGCAGCTACCATTTATGACTACTAAATATTAAATGTGAGGCAGGGGTAATTAATAAATATTTATGTCCACTGTAATTGAAAAAATTTTTTAAAATTTATAGAACTATGCCAGAAAGAACTATAGGTTGATAATTATCTCTATCTGTTGATATTATGGCTATGCCTTCTGCTTTCCTGTCTCTGTGACTACTTTATTTTCTAATTTTATATAGTGAGTATGGATCTCTTTTGCAAAAAATCCCCCACAGTTTTCATTTTCTCAAAGCCATGGGAGGGTAGGAGAGTGACGGGCAGCAGGTGGAGGGAGACAGAAGGTCAAGGGGGGGTCTTCTGTGGAGTGGCAGAGATGTGCTCCTGTTTATAACTGAGAGGTAGAGAAGGAAAGGCCGAAGACATGGAGAGAAGGGGTCATTGTTGGAGCAGAGTCTTAGAGGAAGGCAGAGGGAACGGAATCTAGGATCAGAAGAACAACTCCAAGGACTGCCATGGCCCAGAACAGGGATGCTTCTTTCACTAAGAATAAAGATGCATGTGTGTGTGTGTGAACATTTACAGGAAAGCATTAGCAGGGCCACAGAGGATGGGGTGCCCTGTGATAGTCTGTCTTCCTGGACCCGAGCGGTGCTGCCTCCATATCTCTGCTTGTGTAGGACTGCTCTCCCCTACCCACTCTCCACTCACCTCCAGACCCATCTCAGACCTACCTGTGTGTTGGGTCTTGGCAATGTCCTTGTCTCCAGGGATCCCTGCCTTCTCTGATTGATTAGGTCACAGAACCATCTAGGGAGCCTGTCAAAAACACAGGCTCTGTGGATCCCCTACCTGGAGTGTCTACTTCCGTAGTCTGGACTAGACTAGCTCTGTGGCCCAAAGAGTTTAACTTTGATGCGCAGGTGAATGGCCCGGGTGGCTTATGAAAAATGCATATTCTGACTCCGCGGCCTAGGATGGATTTAGAGGTCCTACGTTTCTACCAGGTTTCCAGGTGATGCCAACGCTGCCGATCCTGAGACCACACTGA
Organism: Carollia perspicillata; assembly: GCA_004027735.1. Lineage (NCBI taxonomy): Eukaryota > Metazoa > Chordata > Mammalia > Chiroptera > Phyllostomidae > Carollia > Carollia perspicillata. The sequence goes on along the minus strand of PVKM010000740.1, from coordinate 69,403 downwards.
GAAGCAAAGGGCTAGAGTGGGGAAGCTGCGTGTGTTCATGTATTTTCCCTACAATTTCAATGCAACCTGGCTAGGAACAGTTCATTGGTGGTCACTCAGGAACTACCACTCACTACTCTTCAGGCTGTTAGCATCTGCTCTCCTGGTTTATGGCAACCATTCATCTATGTATGTGCCAGGCTACTGCCTTTCCATCAAACTACAGATCAGTACAAAACAAAGATATTTAATTCCACCTTGCATCCCTCCATCCAGCAGAGTCCTGCAGAACCAACGCTCAAGCAATGTGTAGTAATTAAAGGAAATGAATAATGTTGCTGCTGTAATACTGACATATTGTACAGAAAGCGATTCCAAATTGCTGCTGTAATCAACGTAGAATGAAAAGGAAGAGTAATTCTAGTTTCCGAGATTTCATTCCCGTGTTAACACACGCAGCTCCCATCAAGTGTGACAGCACACACACTGAAATCGTGTTGGCCTCTCTCACGACATGTGCCCCTGCTGGTCTGCCGTATTTATGATTCATCTGGCCTAGGATTTGGTTTAATTACCTGGTGTCTTGTTTCTTTCTGCCTACACCTGATTTTAGGATGCTGAGGTCAGATGCTCTCTTTTTCAAGTTCCCCGCACCAAGCTGGACCCTGTTTTGAACACCTGAAATGTATAAAATCTAAGGTTAACGTGGATTTTATGTTATCCTTTGGGGCAGGAAAATATAAAACCTGAGCTCCAGGAACGGCCTATTTCCTGTTTTATTGGTCATAAAGGTTTCTTGGGGGAGCAGGTGGCACACACAGAGACACAGGCTCGACTACCTCCTAGCAAGTCTCTCTGCTCCATGGCGACCGGCCTCCCGCTCCACGTGGAGCCATATTGCACACCTGCACAGAGATCCCACCTCGGGGCTCCGACCTGTTCTAAGAGGGCAATTCAGTGATTTTCACTAAATGGACCTACTTGTGCATCTGTCACTGCAGTCCTAAGTCAGGACTGTTATGTCACCCCAATAAGACCACTCGTGCCCCTTCACAGTTAATTTCTGTTTCCTCCCCAGCCTCGGGTAACTGTTCATCTTTTTTCTGTTTTTCTGTATTTGTGCTTTCTGGACACTTGATATGAGTGGGACCATACTGTATTTGGTCTTTTCTGCCTGATTTCTTTCACTGAGGATCACGCTTTCAAGGTTCATCCATAGTGTAAGATGTGTCAGTATTTTATCTGACTGAAAAAGAGTATTCCATCATATGGAAACATGTTTTTTTGTCCTTCCTAGCCAATGAATATTTGAGTTATTTCCAGATTTTGACTATTTTCTTATGACCAGGCATGTTTTTGTGGTCATACTTTTATTTCTCTTGAGTAGATAGATACCTAGGAACAGCATTTCTGGCCTATACAGAAAAGCTACGGAACTACCAAACTTCCGTCCACAGTGCTGACATTTCCATCAGCAGTGAGAGCGAGCTCCCATTTCCCTGCATCCTGAACAGTGATTGTTTCCCCCTTCTTATGATCACCATCCTCGTGGGTGTGAAACAGGACCTTACCATTACTTAAAGTTGCATTTTCCTAATGATTAATGCTATAGAGCATCTTTTCAGGTGCTTAGTGCCCATTCACATATCTTCTTGGTGAACTCTTTCAGTCGGCTTTTGCTTTGTTCTTATATAAAATGGTCTTAATGCTTCTTTCTCCAAAGTGACCTCACTTGTGCAGAGTTTTTCAAAACTCTGGAAGAGCAACCCCTCTGCAAAGGGAAAAGGACTTAATGATATTCAGAGTCGACACAGCAATGAATGCATCTCCAGGAAACTCAAGCTCCATTTCATAGTTGCGATCAAAATGCTTTGCTAGCCTGAAACTTTTCCATTAATTAACTTGAGTTTCAATTGGCATAGTTCTTTCTCTTTCTTTGCCATTCCTCCCCCTCCCCCAAATTTGTCAGCATTGCTGTAAACCGACACCTCATGGCGGGTTATTATGGCACTGGGAGCAGATGGTGAAGTCTCCCATAAAACAGAAAGGGCAATAGACCTGCCTGGCATGAGGTGAGTAAACACACGAATGGTGAGAACTGAAATGGAGTGTTAAGTACAAATTGAAAATAGAAAGCATGACTATTAACCTTGTTTTGGAAAAAAACGTATCTTTTTAGAATATGGCTAATGAAAAGCATGCATAAGGCCCAAATAATTTTCATTTCCCTTGGAACAGGCCCATACAGCATTATTGGGGACAATAGGTAAAACATTTACCAATATAAAAATAGAGTACAAGAGATTGTCTGATAATTTAGTAACAATCCCAAATTTTATAGGAGAATGCCTTTTGTTTTGTTCTGTCTTTATGAAAATAAAAAATTACTGTTCACACGAATCGAATAGGAAATAATTATTCTTTCCCAATTCTCTTTCTATGTACGGCCACAATTGTTCAAAGGAAGCCAGAGGATGGCCACTTCTTCTTCAGTGGGTAGAGAGTATGTGGAATAACCTCTGTCGTCACCTGTCACACAGGTCACAGCCCTGGATTGAGCCAGAACTCCTGGTGTTTTTGTTGTTGCTGCTGTGGCTTTTGTTCACCTCTTGTTTGTTTATCTGATTTAATGTCCACATTTAAAAAAACAAAACCCTTAGGTATACTCCAGCTCCCATTTCCTCTCCACGAAATGGAATAAAAAGGGACATGTGAACCCTTCCCTTCGCGATGGAAGGAAATCATTGTTTCAATCTTCAGGGCCATGTGCTGTTTTTGTGCAGAACTTCAAAGTGGCTCCCCCTGTGTGGTTGATTTTAGTCCCTCACAATGACTGTGACGTAAGAGAAAAGGCAGGAGGAAGCGCACGTGTCAAATTTGCTCACACTTGTGTCTCCAAAGTGGAGCAGTGTCTGGTATATTGTCAGAAATCCATAAACATTTATTGACTGTATGACAGAGGAAGATAGATTTTTCTTGAAAAATTTAAATAAGCTAGTCCTTGTTTGGAAAGACACTGATTAATGTTTTAAAATAAACGGTTGGGTTCAGGGTGGGGGGAGAGCAATACATCCCAAATTTGAAACATGGAGCAGAAGACACTGAAAGTCTCTTCATTGTAATCAATCTCTGTGCTCTGACGCGAGGCCCTTCGTGTTATGAGACGACTGTGCCGTAGACGGAAGTTCTGCAAAGGTTTTTCACGTCCCAGCTCCCTCCCAACTCCCAGCCTCGTGTCTGCACACACAGCACGGAGTGCAGCGAGGCGGGGGGAACGTGCGGGGGACAAGCAACTGACAAACCGCAATCTTTCTGCTCTCCAAGATTTACATACCTTCTCCCCAGATGCATTCCCTGCTGCAAGGGATTATTGTCCTCACAGTAAAAGATAATTTTAAAAGTTTATAGGATTACATAATGATCTATACTAGTTGTGTAAATTATTCATTGATGACAATATGCCCAATAGTCTGCTTAGATTTTCTAAGGTTCTGATTATCTAGTCAGCTACTAATATGCATCTAATATTCATGCACAGAAGATCAATATTTAATTGTGCCGAGTGGGAAGAAGTCGTGGTTAATTCTAATTCTAAAAAAAATCATTTTTTCAAAATGTCCATTTGGCCTTGAATTCATATCAAATAAAGACTTTTCTTTTGTATCTGGCAAGGCCCCCTAATCGTTTAATTAGGCTAATGTTAAGAATGAAGACGTAATTGATATCAGAGAGGAAAAGATTTGAACAACATTATAAAAAGGTGACAGGAACTGGTCTGGGGTGTTAGGGCTGCTGTTTCAATCATCAGCTCAGACGGTCTGGCACAGGCTTCCCTGAACAACTACACAGGCCACGTGCAAACAGCAAGGACAGTTATTAATAAGACCTCACCTTGGCGGGCTTTCCAGTGTGCAATATGCTTGCATGTACATTATCTCACTTAATAATACATACCTCACGGTGTAATCGAGGGTTGTTGGACCCATTACAATTAGAAAACTGACACTTGGCTTAACTTGCTAAAGAAGTATCACTAATATAAGGAGGAAGCAAAGCCTGACTTTGCTTTATTTGCCTCTAAATGTGACAGACTTCTGAGATATACCTTTTGATTCACAGGTGAAAGAGTTCTTAAGAAAAGTCTTCAGAGTAAGCATTCAATATTAATTAGCCACGCTGTGGGAAACATTTATGTAAGATAAATAATCACATGTCTGTGGGGCACAAATGAAGAAACATTTCTTACAAATGCTTTACTTCATTAAAAGTCCTGAGCTGTTCACAGAATATTTGGAGACCAAAGTCTGAGAAAGACAGAATGAGATTTAATATTCTCATGTCCCAAGACTCAACATGCCTCGCTCAAATTCCTTTTTTCATCTCTGCGCATTACTTTCTTCTAGTAACACAGTAATGAAAAGTGACTAGTGGACACTCCGGAAAAAGGGATGAATCATTTACCCTTGGACCTCAAACATGGTAGAAAGGCCCTGAAATTCCATAGTTTGGCTTACTTACTTTTGCCTTATTGGAGGCAGACTTCTCAATTCCATTCCTCGCTTCATCGCTCTCACCTATAAGAACCCCATGAACGGAGAAGCCACAGAACAAGCTAACCTGCGTGGATGGACGTCGTCTTCTACATGACCTAGAAGGTCCAGTTCTAGCCAATGGCTTTAGATTTTCCCCCGTGATAGTCAACAAAGAGAGTGAGGCTTTCCAGCACAGGCTGGAAACAACTGGATGATAGTCAGGTTGGCTTTATTACCTGAGATGGAATTCAACCTTTCATACGGCTTGAAATGCAAGGTAAAGCCACCTGCACCATTTTCAGGTAAGAGGCTGGAGGGTCCATCCTTGAGCCATGCAGCACTGAGCTGACAGTGTGGCAAGGCAGGAGGGCCACAGAATTTTTTCAAACAGCCCTAACCTGGAATCCCAGCCCTCCCATTCACTATGTGACTGATTAATCAACCTGAGCTCCATCCCAGAAGGTAGGTGGGAAGACCAAATGGGAATGCCCTTTGTGCAGGGGCTGTCACATTCTCAATAAGCACTGGGTCCTTTCCTTCCTATATAAGAACCAGATGTGGAACAAAGCCTTGAGTACAGTGCATTTGAAAAGGAGAGCAGGGGGAGGAAAGGAAGTAGAAGTAGTTGCTATGACATGGAAGTTGGTATTTCAGAGACTTAATGTTTACATACGTAATACAAGCATTTGGAATAAAATCAAGGGGTCTTAGCAAGGCCAACAGAAGCACATGATCTGGTCCCTGATACCTTTCTCACCTCACCTCCTACCATTTGCCCTCACTGTCTGAGCCCCCTGTCTTTCCTTGGAAGAGGTACTCCTTAGGACAGCAAGTTCAAAGACATCTCTGTCTGGAAAACTCTGCTCTTACTTATGCACATGGCCTCTGTCTCGCTGAGTCTTCATCTGACGTCTGATCCTAGAGTCACCTCCTCAGAAGCACTTCCCTGATCTCCCACTTAAAACGGAAGCCCCTGACCTTACTGGCAGTGTCTTCCTTCTCTCCTTGTTTCTGGGTATTCAATGTATTATAACCACCTGGTATTACATAGTTATATTATAATATGTTTGTATTATATTTATGTGTTCATTTGTTCACTATCTGTCTTCACGCCCCTCTTCTCAACATTACTCTAGTATCCTAAGACTGAAAAAGAACACTATTTTGTTCAATTCTATATCTTAGGCCCTCAAACAATGCTGCGTACATAATAGACACTCAATTTATACTTGCTGAATGAATGGGCAAATACCCACTTCTTCATTTCAGACTCAAAGCTGAGAAAAAGTAGGCACTCCATCAAGATTAAACCACACGCTATGATGACAGGTAAGTGAATTCCATACATGTAATGCATATTAAAGCGCTCTCATGAAGTCACATATTGTAATAGAAGGGAATGTAGTGCCTTTTCACTGGCCATGGGATCCTGGCACAAAATTAACATTGTGTTTCCATGTTGAAGGCCTTCCTGTGTGGTCGCCAGCTTCTATGTTATCAGCTCACAGAAGTCGGCACCTTTTTCCTTTGAGTCACTTCCTACGAGCTGCGCACTTGATTACGGTAATTAAAGAAAATGTCTTCCTATGTGAAATAAGGTGTGAAAGAACAATAAAAAAAGGAAAATGGTGAGAACATTTCTCTGAGCAAAAGCAATTTCCCCTTTGAAAGAGCTCACCTATTATGATCCCTGTGGAGGAATCTATTTTCAGTCTATTACTTCTCCATGATGGAGAACAGACTCATCTCAAGGAGCTAAAATACCAGGAGAAATTGTAATGGATGACCTCAACTTTTATTCCTTGACAATCCGAGCCCCCGAGATACAATGTCGCTAAAATAAAATCAGAACACTAACCTCTAGGGTGCTAATGAGGTTCTTTGGGAATAAGACTGTTCCCCTCCCCTTTTATTGTGCTATATTAGCAGCATAACATATAAATAAATTTCCTAAGGTTTCTAATTTAGTCCTGAGTGGAACTCAGCTTATGAGATCTTGAGGATCCTACGTTTGGAAACTTATGTGGTTTCTAAGTGGATCTTTATACTCAGAATTATGTTCAATCATTCAACACATATTTTGAGTTTTTATGGGCATGGTGCTCCATGCTATACATTTTAATTATATTTTTATGATTTTTGAGAGCCTACTGCATACAAAGCGCTGTGTTAAGTACAACTGGAGAAACAAAGTCATGGTCTCCTACTTCTAAGGGTGGCCAGCATCTGTGGTCTGGGCTACCAGAGAATCCGCCATCTAGGCAGCGATACAGGACAAGTGGATGAGAAAACGCAGTGAATGCCCCAGTTAGAAGAACAACTAGAAAAATAGGGAAAAAGAAAGGTGACACCTCAGGCTGTGTTGGTAAAGAGGTTTATCTTGGTCATCATCCCAGCTGTGGGTGAAGGGAAAGAAATTCTTTTTACCTTTTGACTCTACTAAGCTCATATTAGCATAAACCATAAATGACCCTAGCTATCATCTCTAGCAGTTTTTCATATCTGACCACATCTTGCTTTTGGCATACAAATACATGATGCCATTTAACAGTGGACACACGTGCAATAAACTCATTTCATAAGGTTTGTATGGGAAGAGTTAATGGTCCATATATCCTCTACTTTCACGGCACATCAATGAAAGAAGTGCCTACAAATGAGAAACATTGCTGGACTGAAAGGAGCCAACCTTTGTACTTAGTTACCCTGATGTTTTGATCTTCATAGAGGGACTAAACTTAAAAGTACCTTAGGAGGTAGTGATACTGAAAAGCATGCTTCCATCCCCATTTCTTTGGAAGAAAAAAGAGTAGGGGAACATAGGTTGCACTTGGTATCTTGGTGATAGACAAGGAATATAAAACCTGATTTCCCAGCATCTAGTCACCATTTCCATATAGGGGAAAATCCTATGATAGTTAGGGTCATTTTGTCATTTATCATCTGTCTTAATCCATTCTGGGTCACTATCCCCAATATACTCCAGGCTATGTGGCTTAAACAACAAATATTTATTTCTCACAGTTTTAGGTGCTGGAAAGTCCAAGGTCAAAGCACCAGTATCTGGTAAGAACCCACTTCCCAGTTCATAGAGGGATATCTCCTCACTGTGTATCCTCACATGGTAGAACAAAAACAGAACAGCTCTCTGAGACCTTATTTATAAGGCCATTAACAATCACGCTCATAGGGGTCCAACCTTCATGATCTCTCAGCTCCTAAAGGCCTCACCTCCTATCCCCATCCCATTGGTGGTTAACATTTCAACACATGAATTTGGGGGGGCACATAAACATTCAGTCCATGACATCATCCAAACCTGGGCAACACTATTAATCATTGCATCTGAATAACAAGCTTAAATCTTGACTATTCCAGCAACCCAGCCACCCAAATAATAGGTAGAAGATGGAATTCAACTTTCTATAATGCAAGAAAGAAAAAGGAGCATCAAATATACACTGTCTTTGCCTCCTGGGAATAAAATTATGAACATATTATGTAGCCCAGCCAATAAATGCTGTGACCTGTATTTGACCCTGAGTAAAAAAAAAATGGAGACAGAAAGTCAGAAGATGTTCACTATCATAAGGGATTTCAGTGGCATAGCAGCCAATGTTCAGAGGCAGTGGAGTCCAGCAGAGCAGCAGCCTGCATTTGGGGCAGGGGCAGGGAGCAAGGAAGCACCAGTGGCAGCAATCATAAAGGCCAGTCAGTGAACAGTGATGTCCTGAAGTCCACTGGGGACATCTTTGGAGGCACCTTTCTTTCCTTGAGTTCTGCTTGAGCTTGGTTCTCCAGCTTGAAGCTGAGAGCTAGTACAGATCTCATGATCTATCATTTCTCTCCTGAAGTTATCCAGAGTTGTTTTGCTGGTTTCTGTTTCAACTGACAACTCAGACTAGAACTAGTACAATACTAGCTTTCTTAGATGGCAGTGACTGTTGTACTTGATAATGATCATTGTTTTAACTTGTGTGTCTCAGTTCTTGACTATGGACCACATTGACAGCATTATAGCATTGCCTTTTCAAGAAAAATCTCTAAATACATTTTTCGATTGTTACATACTTTTCTAAAAATAGCCCAGAATTCTGTAATCCAAATCTCTTCCCTTTTTTAGTCTCACAAAAAATCAATAGGGGTATTCATATGAGTTCTATGAAAGAGGGAGCCTGAGATATTTTAAGAAGTCACACACTTCTCAGTTGAAAGAAAATATTCAAGGCTGTTGAGGCCCTTGTCAAATTATGTACCTTCGTTTTTAGATGTTACAGCTAAAGGATTGAAATAAACAAATATTCATTCAGAAGACTGCAGATGATGAATATTAATTGCTGCATATGAAATTGTAATGGAGTTTTTAATTATAGCGAATGGATTCTATAATTGCTAGAGGCCTTGAGAAAGGGATAAATGAAGGATCTAGAAAGCCAAGGAAGATAAATATTTATTGGGATGGAGGTGTATAAAGCATTCATTAAAGTTTTCTAATTCAGGCGCACATGAAAAGTGAGCACACGGTCCCTATCTAGGAACGGCTGGTACCATAATGATAAAGCAAAAGTTACAAACTTATACCAAAAGGCAATGGCCAGGATTTCTCAGTTGGGCTAGTAAGAATCAGAACTTACTTCTAGTCATTGGTTTATGAGTAAATGAATTCTTGGAAATCACCTGATGCTGCTGCAACAAACATGAGGGGCTGGAGCCCCATCAGCAGGCTCTGTTTCTAAAGAAAATGATCCTAACAGCCCTGGACTTGGATGTGAACTGCCTTAAGATACACCCTGCTTATTCAAATGACAACTTAGGGCCCAAATCAACCTTTTGGCTTCTGCCTTCTGAACAGCTACAGAAGATGGGCAACCAAGCAGCTGCCAAACCACAATCCAAGATAAATTTCTGAACATTCCTTCCATTGCATATCATGTCCAGCTCAAGGGAGAAAGCCTGAACTAGAAGATGATATTGTTGTGAGATCTAAGGGTGGGAAACCAGGAGGTAATGAATATTTGGAACAACTTGTTCCTTCCCAATCCATTGCAGCTACATAAACAGGACTTGAGAGAGAGAGAGAGAGACAGAGAGAGAGAGAGAGAGAGAGAGAGAGAAAGGGAGGCTGATGTTAAGAGTATTGAATTCGATTGGTCCTTAAGTATGGGTTAGGAAAAAAATGTGGGAATGCAGATTGGTGCAGCCACTGTGGAAAACAGTATGGAATTCCCTCAAAAAACAAAAAATGGAATTGCCTTTGACCTAGTGATTCCACTACTGGGATTATACCCTAAGAACCCTGAAACACTAATTCAAAAGAGCCTATGCACCATAATGTTCATAGCATCACAATTTACAATAGCCAAGTGCTGGAATCAGCCTAGGTACTTATCAGTAAATGAGTGGATAAAAAAAACTATGGTACATTTACACAATGGAAGTCTATGCAGCAGAAAGAAAGAAGGAGCTCCTACCCTTCATGACAGCATGGATGGAACTGGAGAGCATTATGCTGAGTGAAGTAAACCAGAAGGTGAAAGACAAATACCATATGATCTCACCTATAAGTGGAGCCTAATTAACAAAACAAACAAGAGAGCAAAATATAACCAGAGATATTGAAATTAAGAACAAGCTGACAGTAACCAGAAGGGAGCGGGGAGGGAAATACCCAGGGAAAGAGAGGAAAGGGTCATGAATGAACACGTGGGCCATCACTGAACATGGGGAAGACCCATGGGCAAAGCCAAAGTGGGGGTGGGGTTGAGGCCAGGAGGTGGAGATGGGGGCGGTGGGGAAGAGTGGTGGTGGAAAAATGGAGACAACTATATTTGAACATTAATAAAAATAAAAATAAATAAATAAATACATACATAAATAAAAAGAAAACATGATGTCTTGTCTCCCATTAATTCCTCTAGTTAAGTTAAACTCCCTCAGAAACAAAAAGCCAGGGGTTACCATCTTAGCACATACATTTCTGGACACAATTAATAGCTGTAAAATTTAAATAATTCACTTCTTTTCCACCCTTCCAATGAGTAAGCGACCATGTGCTGTGGTTGGAAAAATGCTGGGTCAGAGACCAGAGACCTGCATCCCGGTCCTTGCTCTGCCTGGAGCCAGCCAGACAGCCCTCTCCGAGCCTGAGCTTTCACGTGTGTGAAATGAGAGATGTTCTGCTGTTTTCGTTTTTTTTTCAAAATGACTCCTAATGCTTTAATTTCCTTTGTTTTCCTAACTGAATATTTCAAAGATTCTTCCTGTATGTTTATTTTTATTTGCATATTGCCACTAGACTATGGTCCCTGGGAAGTTAGAAATTATGTCAATTTTCTTCTTTCCAGAGATTTACTGACCCTTTCCTAGAATTTAGGAGGCGCTCCCAGGTTATTAAATGAATGAATAGATTGCAGAATGAAGAAGTGTATTCCAAATAGAAATATGTATTCTTTATCTTTAAAAGATACTTTATTGATTGTTTGCTCTTATTTGGATTCTCCCAAAAGCTGACTTTGAGACTTGGATAGAATTCAAGTAGTTATTTGGAATGTGATTCCAAGAAATACAGAGAAAGCCAAAGCCAGAAGAGGGGAAAAGAAGCTATGAGCATGTTATTAAGACACTTCTTGCTATGGGTAATGGGAGCTTTATCCAGATGGGGAAGGATAGAAAAAATAAGGGGCATGCACCTCGAGTGGCCCATCTACAAGGCAAGGAGGATATGGAATTTGTACGCTGATGCCTCCCAGCCGTTGGTCAGCCTGGGTGACCAGAGCAAACCCCCTTGGGCAGAGAGATGAAGGTGCTGGCAGCTGGCAGGTCGACCAGCATGCAATGATATGGTGAAGGCCAAGTAATTTACATCAACAGTGTCTGCCACAGTCTCAAAACATTACTATCTTTCTTAGGCCTTCCATGGAGCAGGTATTTCCGAATCATACTTATCTTGACTCCCCAATGGCCTATAATCTCCTTGAAGGCAGAGAACATGACTTCTTCAGTACTACATCCCTGATACCCAGCATTCCAGAGCACCCTCATATCTGGGCAACGAATGATAAACAAGAGCATAATACCACCGACTTTGTCAGGTTGGACAAGAGCTAAAATAGGGAATGCAGGTGGAAGTGTATTGTGAACAGTCAAGTGCTCTCCATATCTGACAAGAATTATGTGGTGAAAGCTGAACACTGTCCCCGAGCTACCCATACAAGACAGGATTCTTCCTTCCATCCCTCCACACTAACACATCTCCCTTAGTACGTTATAGACCCAGATGTGACCAAGATATCAGCATGCTGAGCAAAGATGAAGTGCATCAGTGAAGAATTACTAGAGAGCTTCTGTCTCTGCTGGGGTTCCACTGGGTGAGAAGAATGTGAAAAGCTAGAACCGGCACAACTCTGTATCCTAGACATGGCTGGAAGGTGAACCAGGCTAGCGGTGCACAGCGCACAGAGAAAAGAACATTTCTGTCCAGGGATGCGTCTCTTAAACATCCATCTCTTCCATTTTAAAAGAGTGAGAATAAAATACATGATGCTAAGGGAATTTGTGGCTCAGATGCTGTTTTGTTCCTTAAGATGCTAATTTGTGAAATTAAAGGCCTGTGTTTTTCACAGCAATGTGAAAACAGCAGTATTCTAATTTTTTTGACCACCCAAAATTGAATTCCTTCCATTTTCCTACATCAGATTTTAGAAAGCTCTTAATTCCTCATACCACTCCCAATAAGCCGGAAGCGATCTGCACAGAGTGTAAGAGCTGAGAACATTCGGACAGACAATAAGAATTGCAAGTAACAGTCTGTTTTGCTAAGAGAAAATGGGCTTTGGGAAATTAGGGACAGAATTTTTCATAGTTTGTGGAGAATCCATAAGAACTGGCTGTCTTGGACCAAGAACCAAGGATGCTTCAGCTGGTTCTTCATACACTTGAGAAGACACTGGAGAAAGGCTAAGTCGTGGACACCCCTCTCCGAGTAAGCCTCATCTCCCAGTGTCACGGATCCAAGAGTGACCTCACCCTTCCTTGACCTGGGGCTCTAATCAAGTCCTCACCCCTTTTGTTTCCAGAATACCTCTACGTTTCTCAGGTAGACTGTCCACATAGTCCAGCCCAGTCAGCAGACGTTCACTGAATCCATAGTTGTGAAAAAGTCATGTCCCCAGAGAACTCAGAGCTTAGTTTACTGAATCTTCAATTGTTTCTCCCCACCAAGAACAGCAGATTGATACCTGTGTGTACCTTAAATGTCTTTCTAGGGACTCTCTCACATTAACAAGTACTATCCCTAAAGACAGAAACCTGTATAAATTCTAAAAATGATGATTGCCTCACATAAAAATCCCAGTCTTCATCAGGTGTATCACCAAATATGCTATATTGTTTTTATATTCATAATAGTAAGTGTGATCATTACTACCAACTTCAATTAATGAGAGGTTTAGAGATAAGAGGAGGGGGCAGATACTTAAAATTTAAAAGGTCATATAATTGTCTAAACTTATACAGCTTATAATCAGAGATACTAGAATTTTTATACAGGTATAATCTAAGGCCACAAGAACACTGCTCAATGGTTTTTCTTCCTAGGAATCTTTAAAACATGGAAGGTTTGGATCTCATGAAGAGAGATGCATACAACCTTACTCAGAATGAGGGAATGGATCAGAGAAAACTTAATCATTCCTACTACGATTTCATTACTCAGCTGAATATCATCTGCTGGTTTAAAAACTGGAAGTTCACCCTGGCTGGTGTGGTTCCATTGGTTGGAGCATCGTCCTGTAGACTAAAGGGTCACAGGTTTGATTTCTGCTCAGGGCATATCAAGAAGGCGGCCAGTTGATGTCTGTCTGTCTGTCTCTGTCTCTCTCTGCCCCCTTTCTTTCTCTCTAAAAGCAATGTCCTCAGGTGATGACAGGGAAGTTCTAAAACCTTGTGCCTTGCATGTCTACAAGCAAGTCATGTGATCCCACTTGTAATATACAGGTTTCAGCAGTACTTGCAATTGTTTTCCCATGGAAAATGCCACAAACTTAAGCCCTGACTTGATAAAGGGGAATCACTGAAAGTAAGGGCCACTTAAATGACATGGACAGAACTGTAAACATGGGAAGATCGCTTTGTAAAGTACAGATAATCTAACCACTATGCTGTACACCTGAAACTAATACAAATATTAAATATACTTTAATTTAAAAACACAATTTAGAAAAATAAAGACCTATAGAGTCAAAAATAGAACTGTAAACAGACCTAATGGTAGAACAACTTTATTTTAAAGAATGATGAGCTATAAATGCAGCAAACTCTATTTTTGTATCAGCCGTAACACAATAAGCAGAGCAGTTCTCACTCTGTTTCCAGTCACGTGTCTGTCCTACAAAGAGAAAGATTGCTATGTTTGACTCATTTCGTTTTGGAATTGCTAGAGTTTTGGGGTTTTTCTTTTGTTTTGTTTTTTGAGTCAATGACATATATCCCCATTTCTCCTCCATGTTATTTTCTCTAGTTCTGGGTAGACAAAGCATCCCAGTTATAGAAAAACTATTGGAAACAACACTATGGCCTTGATAAAAAATGATGTCTCCTCTACATCAAGGCTACTGCACAAGACTTAAAATTGTAATTAGCTAGCATATTAGCAAACCCAAAGCAAAATTAATATTTTTCTTATTTTAAAACAAGTCCTACTTAGGGTCCATCTTTATAGCAAACAGAAATGGAAAGTCGCCATTTTGCACACAGAGCCTCCCCCTCACAGACTTGTTCTCTCCCTCACTGGTCTGAGAATGTTATGAGAGAGAAGCTGCACTGTGAGACGCCAGCAGGGCTGTCCACAGGTGGTTAGCAGCCAGGGAAAGAATCAGATACCTAGAAAATCAAGTTGCCTAGTCTAGACTGAGACCTGCCAGCCTCCTCCTCCACACGTTGGTCCGGGTACTGAAGCAGCATGGGACGGTACAGTTGTCAAAAGATCGAATACCTCCTCTGTAATTCTATGTGCAACATCTGTGCATCCCTCACCCCTTTCTCCAATATTCTAAAATTGCATCCTTTGAGCTGCATTATTATAATATCAGATTCGCTGCACGCAAGGACATACCCTCCCCAAGGGTACAAAACAACTCATGTGGCAGGTAAGTCAGGAGACCCTAAGACTTAAATTGCTGTTTATATGGAGTCTTGACTCCATATATATTTCTTTATAAATTTATAAGATGTAATTCATAAGATGCAAAGTATAAAAAAGACGATACTTTTCATGCAAAATAGAATATCATTAAAATAAGAAAGAATACCTCTATCCTTTTCTGTAACTATACCTCTGTCTGCTTAGAAATGGAAAATAGCGTTGAAAGGCACAACTTCGGAAAGGGCAAGTTAAGGACTAGCTGTTGGATGAAGGCAATGAAACAGGCAGGCCAGGCTGGAAATCCCTGAGGGTTTTTAAATCTGTTCAATTTGGGGTCAAGTGGATGCTAAGGACCGGCTTTCAGAAAACTGGTTATTACTGCCAAGAGTTACACTTCTCATCTGGCTCACTGCTATCTTTCTCGGAAACACTTATGGCAGACATAATTTTCCGAGAGATTTCAAAATAGTTAGGCTTGCAGTGCAGCATACAAAGTTCTGCTACCATCTCAGGTAATAAAAGGAGGATGAGGTTTCTATCAGATAAACGTGCCACCCATGTGGCCATGCATTTTGTATAGTATCAGCCTGAAGGGATACCCAAAAGGTGTATTCAAAATTAAGATAAAAAAAAAAACTTTAAAATGACTGCATTGTTTTGGGACACAAATCACCTTGGATCGATCCAGTTGCTCCCTGAATCTTCACTTTGAATAATACTTTCTGGAAATTCTCTGAAGTCACCCAAACCAAGTTCCTTATTCTGCATGTGAGGAAACCAACGACACATAAGCAAACTACCTTGCTCAAGGTCAAAGAGAAAACCTAAGCTGTGGTTGTATTCCCTTTTCCTCTCCTGCCTCCTATCAAAATTCCAACTGGGCGTGAGATGGGAATAAATGGGAAGACTAAAAGCTCTTCTATGTATACTGCCCAGGAATACCAACCATCCCCCCCACCACCACTTTGACCAGTCTGTAGAATATCTCAACGTAAAATCAGCTGCTGCCAGCTTCACACGAATCCCTCGATTCCCTAAGTACTGTAGCAAGTACAAACAAAAGCTGTGAGATATCATCAAGATCACATCAAGCTTGCTGGTATGGAGACTTGCAAGTAGCTCCCTAAATGCCTCTTTCAGGATTCTAGAATGGGACCTGAGACTAGCGAAAAATATCTTAGGAAAAAACATTCTCCGGAAGGTGTTATTAAAAAGACAAGTTATCAGAAAGCTGGGCCAGAAAGAACCAGGTTTCAGAAATAAAGAGTCAAATAAATTTGAAGAAGAGGGCATCTGTTCTGTACAGCAACTATGGGCACACAGCAATTTATTTCCAACCAGCCTCTGGCTCATTTTCCTAGGCAAATCACAATTAAATCATAAAGCACTTAATATTAAACTTTGAGGAACAAAACTGACGTGAGGAAGTTAATGCAAAGCTTGTCCTAGATCTAAAGTCCTAAAAAGTCCTAGTGCTAAAGTCCAGATAGATCATATTTATCATACATCCTTTGGCACCGGGCATGTCAGTCAGTCACAGAAGATTAGAATCGTGCAGCGACAGAAATTCGGAACTGGCGGAACCTCGGAGGTCAGATGTGTTGAACTTACTCAGTGCACAGACACAAGGAAAATGCGGCATCTGTCAATGGAGCTGCTGTTGAGTAGGGTTTGGGAATCACTGCACCGAGTTAGGGAACAAGGCAACTTTATAAAAGAGAATTAATTATGCCATGATTCATAGTCACTGGCTGTGCTATAAATACTTTTATGGAAGTGTTTTGCTTTTCCCTTTTCCTTCCCTTTTTTTCCGAAAAGGCCACGTGGATGAGCATTGCTTCCAGGACTCAACATAACTGCACCTCAAACCGTAGAATGTTAGAGCTGGAGGCATCCTTGGAGTCTGCCCAGGGTCCCCCACCGGCGTTTTGCAGGTGCAGAAATTGGAGCCCAGAGAGATTAAGGACCTTTCTGGAGGTCACAGAGTTAGTGCCTGGCAGGCTATGAGCTGGACCCCTGGTCTCCCAAAGCCCAGAGCGGAGTGCATTCCACTACACCTTGTCATTTTCCAGTGCCGGAAAGGGAACTGCCCTGGACGGGGCACTGTTTCCTGCAATTAGACCTCAGCCCCAGAGCCAGGGAACCTGAAGAATTCCTCTTCCCAGAGTTCCGTGGTATTTCTGATCGTTACTTTAATGAGGAGGTATTTTTAGCTCATCTCCTCCCATGACCATCCTTCCAACACACTTGCACAGTGTCAGGTTCAAGCTTAGAGGCCAGAATAACTCGGATTATTGTTTTCTTTAATTGAATTCAACTTAATCATTCAATTTAATCTTTTAGTAAAGGCCTTCAGTGCATCGTGCATTGGATGAAGTGCTTTGTCAATGCAGACATGAATCAAGGGGGTCCCCGTGTCTAAGCAGTGTATAGGCTGTTGTGTAACGAAGTGCGGGGCTTTATCAGGGAGCGTGGAGTTAGAGACAGGTTGGAAGGGGGAAAAAGAAGGTGCTGGCAAAAGACCTTATTAAGAGTCAAAGTTAGTTTTCAGGTGCAGTTTTTGGACAATTAAAAAAATTACTTAAATGTGTTAGGCCTCAGTGTCTTCTACAAAATGGGTAACTAGTACCGGCTTTCTAGGGTTGTCACGGAGTTTAAATTTAGTAATGCACGAAAGGCGCTTTCACAGGACACATGGTTATTATTACTGTTATTATTTGCACACATCTAGAATGAAAAAAGGTAACTGAAAAAAGTTCAAGCGGAGGACGATGGAGCAGAGGAGATAGGAAAAAACGAAGACATCTGAATAAAGTATAGACTTCAGCCACTAATGTGGGATCAGTCTTACGTCACTAATGTTGACATATGCACCCCACTAAATGGAAGATGCTAATGATGGGGATGGCCGCGTGTGTGCTATGTGGAAGCCATCCGTACTGCCTTCATAATTTTTCTGTAAATCTAAAATTAAACATTTATCTTGAAGAGATGTAACATCTGAAAGGGAAAAAACTGTCCCTGGACAGACTTACGTGATCTCCATCAGTTTGCTGGTCTGCTGTGTGCTTACCGAAGGGAACCTTCTGAAGTACTCTTTAAACCGTCCTTGTTTAAATGAGGAGCGTTTTAACATGGAAAAAAAGCACATAAAAAATATTTTAAAACATACCTCATTGTAGCAAACTATGTGAGTCCTCCCTTTATACTTCTCTGGGATTCTTTTATTTAACTGCTCTTAATTACATCCAGTTGCGTTGGCCCTATCAAGTTGCTTTTAATAGCACGTCTAGTAAACAGAGCTGCAGAGAAAAATCGTGGTTGGTACAGGTCACTGGGGTGGGGGTGGAAGTCACAGCGATGAGCCGTGTGTGCACGGGCCAGGAGAACGGTCACAGGGGTCAGTGGCTGGAGGTGAGATGGTGGAGAGAAAGGAGAGACAGGAGAGATGACTGCTCAATTCTATTAGCCCAGTGCCTCTCAACTGGGGCAGCTGCCCATCCCCTGGACATATCGGGAAATGTGTGGGGACATTTCCTATTCTCACAACTTGGGGAATTAATACTGGAGTCTAGTGGACGGAAGCTGGAGATAATGCTAAACACCCCACAGTGCACAAGCAGCTCAGCCCGCCACCCACACGGAGAATACAGATCTGGCCAAAGTGTGGATAATGCCAAGGTTGAAAGCCTCTGCATTGGATAGAAGAGGGAAAGGAATACGTTTGCCTATTTCCTACCCGCCAAGGAAACCAAGAAGTATCTGAGTTGATAAGCACTTTTATATTCTTCTGAATTCTACTCAAGGATAACTACACTAACCCATTGCCAGGGGAAAAGCTTGCAGAAGATTCCGTTGGGCTCACATCCTCTTGACCCATCTTTCACTAAGACTGTTGCTACGGCAGCCAGCTGCCAGCAGGGCAGGCTGCGGAGCCCTTGCTTCAGCTGCAAGGAGAATCTCTCCCTTTCTGCCCTGGGGCCGCTCTGACACCCAGGTGGTGGAATGTTTACAAGAACCTCTGGGCACTCACATAGGAGCATCCTGGAAGCTCTGAGGCATCACTGCCCCATGGGTCAACCCACTGGGGGATGGAAGCCAGTGAGTAAATGACCTCTTTTTCCACCTTTCAGACAAATGATTCTATATCTCATTTAACTGGTCTTTCAGACAGACCTTGTGGGGAGAGGCAATGGAGCTACTAAACCCAGTGGAGACCAATTGGACAATGGTCTACGGTCCCCAACGCTCACATCTGAGATGATGTCCCCAAAATAAACTACCCTTACCCCAGAGCCCTGGCCTCAGGCTTTTCTTTCTGAGGAGCTTCAGTTAACAACCTGCTCTTTAAGATTTTTTTCTGAGGGGTACATATAGATTGTGATCTGTGTTCCAGAGTCTCTCAGCCCTGATTTCAAATAACAACAACAACAACAACAACAACAACAACTAACAATGACGGAAGTAGTTATTAACAGGAGTCTTTTTTACAGAAAATGACGCTAGGTTCAGAGAGACTAAAATGTGCAGAAATTGCTTGTAAAAAGCCAGGATTTGACCCTCGTCTGCCTGAGCTAAAAGTTCTTACCACACACAATGGCTAGTTTTCCCAGGAGCAGTACAAAGTCCGAGCATAATGTCTGAGAGCAAAATATTTTATTCTGAAAATCAAATCTTGGTTCTATATCCTAACCCTCTGACCTAGTCATGAGTATCACACAATGTCTAATAGAGCAAGATAGTTAAAATCCTGTTGGACTTTCACATATACTAACTACTGATTCTGAGTGGATTAATACAATAGCCAAAGGCCACCAAAGTGGGTCTAAGAGAGAGGAGGTCACTCTAGGGAAACATGTGCATGCGTGCCTAATGCCTGTGTGTGTCTGTGTGTCTGTGTGTGTGTGAGAGAGAGAAAGAAACACAGAGAGAGGAACAGAGAGAGGAAAGGGGGGAGGAAGGAAGAAAGACAGAGACAGAAATTTTTGAACCTCCAGCCTAGAGCCAAGAGCCCGATTGTAATTAGTTTTTGTAGCTCACTGCTTTATGTTTTCAAAACTGTCACAGCCCATTTGTGTGACCACGCAAGGGCTGCTGACCACTCCAGCTGCTGACTCCAAGGCAGCTTCATGCGAGTGTGACCGGGGGCTGGGGGGTGGGGGGGGTGCAGCTCTGCCCTTAGACAATGATGAGACAGACACCAAAGCCCTACTTTACCCCCTTGCATAGTATGATGGGAGGTGTCTGCAAATAATAGCGCTGTTGGACTTTTTTCCCTAAAACAACCAAAATTTAAGGTTGACAAGGCACTAGCCTTTTAATCCGAAAACCTAAGTTCAAGTTCTCGCGTTGCTTAACGCAGCTCTGAATAACAGTGACAGTGGAAACAGTTGCTGCGGATGATGTGATTACAACGGACAAATGTTTATTGGCCATACATTATGTGCCAGGCATTTTGTTAAATGCATTACAGGCATTACTTCATTTAAATTCCCTTAACAATGCGATACGGTAAATACTATTATTATCCCCATTTATTGGGTGAGTTATTCGATGAAATTGAGGGTGGGGACGTTAACGCAACCGGCCACACGGCCAACACGTGAGACACGCAGGACCCAAGTCGGTCCCGACGCCCCTCACCGTGTCTCAGTCTCCTGCCCGGTGGCAGTCAGCTTCAGTTTCCTTACCGCAGCAGCTGGGCTGGTCTGCCTTCCCCACGCAGGTCTGGATGCCGTGCGGGTGTTTCTTTCATGGAGGGCGGGAAGGAAAGAAATGGTACCAGACACTCGACTGGAAACTTCCCTAAAGTCCACAAAGTAGACGGGCATTTGGGAATGTTATTCTTATACCAGACAAAAACATGGATGTGAGACATACGTGAAACACTGCAGATTATGCTGGAATGAAGGACTGTCCGCAATGCAGGGGGAACACAGACTGCTCGCCACTGCCTGAAAGCCCCTGCGTCCCGGCTCCTGCTGTCCCCCCACTTCCCCTCT
The DNA here is from genome assembly GCA_004027735.1 of Carollia perspicillata. NCBI lineage: Eukaryota > Metazoa > Chordata > Mammalia > Chiroptera > Phyllostomidae > Carollia > Carollia perspicillata. The sequence continues at coordinate 48,749 of PVKM010000740.1, read as the reverse complement.
CTCCCTCTCCTCCTGCTGACTCCATTCCAAGCACCCTGGCCTTCCTGACGGTACTCAGATAGCTCAATCGGGGTCCCAGCTTGATCTGTACATTTCGAACTGCTGGAGTCTTTTTATATTTAAAATAAAAAAGGGTAAAGAGACTTTTAGCAAAATATTGACCTGCACTTACTTGAGACCCAAGAGGTAGCTGAGAGTGGGGTGTGGGCAGAGCTTGGATGTGCAGACAAGGGTGTGCCCACGTGAGTGCAGGGGGCTCCTCGCATTGTGGAGGAGATGGGAAACGGCCTGGGGTGGGGCTGGCTCTCCCCGCGCCACCACGGGAGGGTGAAGAAGGCTAGAGAGCCCAACAATGCCAAATTCAGAGCGCTTTCCAGGACGCTAGGAAGTTGTATTTCTCAAGACGGGAGGCTTGAAACTATTGTATTCGTGGTTTGTTGACTTGAATGATAACTTTTAAGTATTTAGATACTTAATATCTAAAGGGGGCATATGGACCATCCTTTGTACTCTTGTCCTGGAACCCAAAATATGTTTGGGAAGGGCCTGGCCCTATTAACTTGCAGTTCATGCCTTTTCTCATCAGAACGGGGGCTCCCTTCTTGTCCTCAGGTGCCCACATAAATGTTACCTTCTGAGAAAAGCTGTCTCTGACCACCGTGTCCTAAATAGCTCTCCCAGCACAAGCCGGTCGGCCTCTACTTCTTGCCTCTATTTCGCCCGGAGCACTCGCTGGCTTTCTCGTTTGCCACCCCCTCCACCACGGTAGAGTGTATGCTCCTCAGAAGCAAAATCTTACTCCCTTCTTACCTGTCATACTTCTAAAGCCTAGCTCACAAACTAGTGCCCCATACATACTTGTTTGATGAGGAAATAATGGAATACTGAATAAAATGGATGAACTGATAAAGAAACTATATTGATTTACATGCACTTTTGTCTTAAATAGTAAAACAGTCACATTGTGCCTGATGCTATTCTAATGCGAGCACGCAATCCTCTCCTGCTTCTTTTGAACAGGTGGCCAGCGAATTTCAAAGTTCACCCCGCTAAGCAGTGAGAATGAAGCAGGAAGAGAAGCAGCTGATAGAAGAATAATTGGTTTGTCTTAAATTTTTAAAAATTCCAAACAGTGGTAACTTCACTATTTTACCCACCCCGCTTCCAGCCACTCTGGGTCCAAGGCAAAGAAACTATGGCAAAGAAGTCAGACATGACCTGTCCTTGGCCATCTGGGAGGACATCACACAGGTACGAGCCTTACACACATGCCTGCTCTTTCCTAAGAATAAAGAAAGAATCGGGAACGCAGATTTCAACAATGACACAGTCTATGTCCACAGTGTCTTATGTTGATAATTTCATTTCTGAGACACTGTGTACATTAGTTAAGATATTTAAATGGTTTATATATTTTGATTGTTCCATAATTGTTACTTGGAGCAATCAAAGTAACTTTGATTGTTACTTTTTAAATGCAAATAATTATATTTGTGATATTTAATATCAATACTCCTACAAATCATATTTAGATAAATAAATACATATATTTTGAGCAGAGAGAGAGAGCTTTGGGATTTGGGGTGTGTCCAACAATCCATTTATCTGCCATTGTTGATAGAAAAATCTTCCATTTCAAATCTTTGTAAAAGGATATGCATGGAACAAACAACCCATTAATCCATACTTCAGTCAAAATTACATAAGTGCCATATCTTCAATTCTTATATAACAGAACTTTAAAGAAACACTAATTATCTTCTGTTGAAAATGAAATTAATGAAGATTCAGCAAAGGCTGCTTCACACTCAGGAAGTTCAATTATTGTCTCAAACACACCAGCTTCCCCACGCTCCCTCTTTTCCCTCCTACCCTCTCTACTCCCCTTCTCTCTCCTTTTGAACTGCTGACCCGAGTTAGTAGCCAAACATAATAACACAGTGTTTGATCCTCTGGAAACCCATAAAATTGCAAACCAGCAACCACCAGGATGTTGGCAGAGTTTCTGTGGACGGCAACCAGCACGGTGCTCCTTTCTTTCCGAAGGTAACCCTTCCCACCATCTCTCGGCCCCACCTAACTCTGCTAGCCACTTGAGGTGGGGAGAAAGAAATCATCCTTTCAAAATATTAACACCTTCCCTCCTTTAACTTTCAGCACTGTAAGATGCCCCCTTTCCTTCATTTTTAAATGCATTCTGCCTATTTGTATTAGGACTCATGGAGTTTTATAGCACTGGACTAAGTACTGCATACTGGACATACATGTAAATAAAACACGCCCTCAACATGCCTTCAAAAGAATCAAATCTAATATAGGAACCTTAAGTTCTAATGGGGATCAAGGACTCTCTTTTCCTGACGATGGAAATATTTGATCACTGATATAGCTGAATCCAAATAAAAGAAAAGGACACTCCCAGGTTACAGAGATAAAGGGGCAACTCAAGCTAGAGAAATCAGCCTCACACTGGATGCCCCGGGAACCCTAGAAACTAGCAGAACAGAGCTCGGCCATTACAGCTAGGGACTGGGATTTCAATTCAGACACGAGGACAGGAGAGGTTGTACTGAGCTTGCACCAGGTGGAGATTTTGAACTAAGATCCTTTCCTCAGGCTGGGACTGGCCCAGTTTCGAGCCTTCTGTAAAGTGTGGGCTGGAGAAGTCTGTTCCCCAGCTCGTGCATGCGGCAGTGAGAATGGACGCCTCTCTGCCTGTGCTCCCCAGTAGAAGAGAAAATAACACCTCCTGCTGGACATCAGACACCTCAGGGCAGTACCACATATCAGTCTGAAGCAGAGTCATGCTCCCCCTATGGCTCTTGTGTCCCCAAGAGGAGAAGTCACTGTAAAAGCAGGTCACTAGCCCTCAAAAAGCTAGAAACAAACTGCAGAGCCAACTAAAAGCACAGCGTTTCACTGAGAAAAAAAATCAGCCTCTGCCCAAGATGCATCGGCATCATGAATGCACAAAACGGCACAAAACCAGCACGTGGGGCAGAGTCGGCAAACAGAAGGAACGCCACCCGAAGCCTGAAATAACAGAATAGCGCACAGAGACTAGAACGTAGGCGTGCGTCAAATAATTCAGGCTATGGAATAAAGAATGGAAACATGAGCGAAAATGAGACAGGTTTAGGGTGGGAAGGGGAAGACCAGAATCGAAACATACGAGGTCTGTCCAGAAAGTATCCATGGACTAGGATAAAGACGTTTATTGAAGATACAAGATACAAGAAATACACAGGACAATGGCGCTCAGTCCCCTTCAGTGCAGGCACCTTGGGACCTCACACAGGTCTCCCAATCACCATCAGCTGCCCCGTCATATTTTCCTGAATCTCACTGATGGTCTGAAATCTCTTCCCTTTCAAAGGCAATTTTAGTTTTGGGAAAAATCAGAAGTCTCAGGGGATTAAATCTGGGCTGTAGAGCAGCTGAGTCACCTGGACAACTTGATGTTTCACCAAAACCTCTGCATGAGATGTGATGCATGGGCGGATGCATTATTGTGATGAAGGTGCCAATTACCAGTTGCCCACAGCTGTGGCCTTCTGAATCATCCAAATAGTACTCGTGGAGGAACGTTCAAGCTTACTTGAGAATTTGATTCAGATTTATTGCTCTACTCACTCAGTCCTTTTGAATGCGATGGCCACGCAGTACACATGCTCCCTCAGTGGCGTCTATTGCCCCCACTGACTAGTTCAATGAAGTTGTCGTTGTTCTCACATGCATATTCCAGTCCACTCTCCTTGGCTGCCAGATTATATCCATGTCACTCAAACCACTCTCATTGTATTAACAATGGCTGGCCTCTTTCCAGATGGATCTCATATAATCAAGGAGAGAAAAGATCATTGGACAAAACTAAGCTGCCATTGGAATGAGAATTAGTAATATGGAAGACAGATCTGAAGACATTATCCAGAATGCCGTGCAAAGAGAAAGGGAGTTTCAGAATACAAGACATCAAGAGAGATAAAAAGGATAGAATGTGAAAGTGCAAAAATGCCTAATAGGAATTACGAAAGCAGAAAATAAGAGGATGAAAGAAATCTTTCAAGGGCCAGTAGCTGAACCGCTTCAGCATTGCTGAAAGAGATACATGCTCACACTTTGAAAGCACAGTCTGACACGAGGTTCTCAAGAGATTCAGGGAGTTCTGAGCCTAGCAGTGCAGACAGCAGTGCTCCCAAGGTGAGCAAAGTGTAAAAGCCACTCTGAAGGTATCGCAGAGGAATGGGAAAGAGCAGAAAGTTGGGGCACTGGATCTTTGAAGGAAGGGAACCATGTTGGATGAGCCCCCTCACTCACGCAGCATTCCCCATCGCGTGAGGTGCAAAGTGGCTAAGACTCATCACACTGTATGCAAACATTAATTCAAGATTAAGTATAGACATAAATGTGAAGTCTAAATCTAGAACAGCTCTAGAAGAAGACACAGGAAAATATTTTCTCTAACTTAGAATAGATAAGACAAGATACAGAAGCATTAAACATGAGAGAAAAGATAACTGACAACCGGAACTTCAAAACTGAGGTATCATCTGTTCAGACGGCACCAACCAACGACACAGTAAAAGTGCGGGCCACAGGCCAGGACAAAACATTCATGGTTCATTTATTTGGGGAAAAAAGCACTATATCTGGAAAAATTAAAGAATGTCTATACAGATTTTTCTATTATGTCTTCTGTTAATTTCAATGGCTTGTGTCTTTCAAGGAAGTTGTCTATTTTACCTAGGTTGCCAAATTTATTGCCATAAAGCTATCCATGATATTCCATTATTATCCTTCATGATTTTCCTTTACAAATGGACATTATAGTTGTTTCAAGTACCCGTGAAGCATTTATCAAGATAAACTATATTTGGGGCCACATGGATCAAACACCATATTCAGGATCATAAAACAAGTTGTAACAACTTTGAAAGGTTTGAAATCTCATGTTGCATGTTCTGTGACCACAATTAAACCAAAGCGAAAGCAGTAACAATAAAATATGTAGGTATCTAGAAAATTAAACCTATTTGATAAGTTTTTATTCCTTCTAAATGGCCCATGGGTCAAATAAAAAATTGGAAGAAAAATTAGAAAATATCTCAAACTGAAGTGTAAATAAAACATAATATATCAAGTGTTGAGAAATGCAGCTAAAGCAGTGCTTAGATGAAAATATATAAGTTAAATGCTTAAAATCAATGTTTAAACATTAAAATGATTAAAATCAGTGGTTTGGCTTCCCACTTACAAAGCTAGAAAAACAAGGATAAACACAAAACAAGGTAAGTAGAAAAAATAATCAATATAAAGGTGAAAATCAACAACATAGAAAAAAGGAGAAAATTGACAAAGCCAAAAGCTGGTTCTTTGAAAAATGTAAGAAAATTAATGAGCTTGTAGCTAGCCATATATCTGTTAAAAATGGAGTCCCTGATCCTATTAAGAAATCTCCAGGCTCAAGTAATTTCACTTATCAAATATGAATAGAGGATTATTCCATGTTCATGTATGGGCAGTCTCAATATTGTTAAAATGTAAATTTTCCATCCAGTGGATTCACAGATTGCAGCACTATCCCAATACAAGTTCTAGTAGATTTTTCTGAGTAATGGGCATGAGAAGAGTCTAGAAGTGCAACAACAACAACAAAACTTAAAAAAAAGAAGTTCAAATATTTAAATTACTTGATTTGAAGTCTTATAATAAAACTATAATAATCCAGACCACATGATATTGTCATAAGGACAGACAAACACAGCAACAGAACAGAGTCCAGATAGATGCACATATACAGTAAATTGATTTTCTACAAAAGAGCTGAAAGATTCTTTCCCACCAACTGTTACCACAACAACCAGCTGTTGAGAGAGACAGAGAGAGAACTCTAAGCCTTCCCTCACATCATATAAAAAAAATCAAAATAGATTATAGACTGAAATATGTTAAAAACAAACGCTAAGACCTCTAGTAGGACAGTTGTTAAATCTCAGTGGCAAGTGCAGAGGCGTTTGATGCAATTTTCTGTACTATCCTAAATATTTGAAGCATTCCATTTCATCATTTAACTTCAAAACATTTGATGTCTTCCTCAATTTCTGAACCAATTTTTGGCGTGTCTCATGGACTTCTCCCTTAAATAATTATTCCCCAGGCTTCTATCGTTAGCTTTTTGGTCTTGTTACAAAAGGACTTTTTCTGCAAGTTCACACTTCTTATTAGGTCTCACTCTTTCCCCATATGGTGACAACTACCCGTACAACTGGGGAATCGTTAGCTCTGAACTCTGGAGTCACTTAGCCAGCTGCCAACTGAGTACTTGCACCTGCATGTCACATGGATAAAAAAGATTCACCACCTCCCAGCTGAGCTAAAAATCCTCCTCTTTTATACATGCTTCTTTTCTATTTTGCTTAATGGTACTTTATTACTGAGTTAATCTTGATGCCCAAGAGATCTGTAGACTTATTTTTCCCTTTATTACCACATGCAAAGAGTCATTAAATAATGTTGATTCCACCGCCAGTGTTTTATTGAATATTTTCACCTCTCCCATTTCTACTGAAATAGAATTAGCTTTTTATGACCTATTGGGCTTTTGGGGCCATGACTTCCACACATGTTGCTTGATAGTTCATGTTCTGCACAGACCTATACTTTGTCACAGTCAGATGCTCATCTACTGTTCAGCCCTATCTCGCAACACTTCATGTTTAACTCCAGCCTTGCAAAAGCATCCCATTATCCACGGAATGCACTGTGCATGTCATGCTCTGGCATGCTGCTCTTTCTACTGAACACCCTTCTCTTCCCTTCCCTGAATAACCAAATAGCAACTCATCTTCGAGTTCCTTGTTGAAATGCCTCCTTTGTGAACTCTTCCTAGCTTCCTTAGACAAACAGGGCCTCTTTCTTGTCTACTCTCACAGTATTTTTGTGAATACTAACCCTAGTGCTCACCACACTGTATCTCAATTACTGCTTCTCTGTCTCTCTTTTCAGAAAGGATCTGGGCTTACCATAGGCAAAACACAAATCTTATTGTACTTACAATGGCATGTGTCTGGGCATATTTGTGGGTGTATTTAGTACTTAAAATATGTTAAATAAATTAATACAAAAGAATAAGTGGGAAGAGACATCTCTACTTCAGGGTCAAAAATGTTTCTTTACCATTAACTTTGGAAATCAAACTCAGTAAGATATTTTCATGGATGAAGGTGCTAGAACTTTTGTTACGATTGAATGAAGAAGGAAATTAACATGTATTTTACCTTCTATAGACAAGCCACTGTGCTAGGTGATTTGCATACATTATCTCATTCAATCCTCACAACAACCCTTTAAGATGTTACTAATTTCAAAGTAGTTGACTGAATCAGATTAGGTTTGGCCGTGAGTAGCAGAAAATGATAATGGTGGCTTGAACAGTCCTCATGGACTTCAGATCCTTCCGTCTTGCTACACTACCATTCTCTACACCTCGGTCCAGGAACACTGCGCCAATCCAGGAGGAAGTAAGAAAAGACGGAAAGAGGATGCCCCGCCCCTTTCCAGGAAATTACACCACCACCTTTGAAATTGCCTTCCTGGAACACATTTACTGCAAGAAAATTTTGGAAAGATGGTGTTTTTCTAAATGTGCATGAGCCTAGATAAAAATTGGTTTGTGTATAGGGGTTTTATTTTTACAGTAGAAGGAAAACAACAGACTTTCATTGTTCAAATTGTAATGCCTGCCCTGATATAGCCAGCCCTCCAGCATCCCTCGATCAGACTTCAGAACATATGCTCATGGTCCTCAGTGGTCCTTACCAGTCTGGTCTTTTCAAAGTCATCCCGTTCTGCCAATCCCTTTCCTTTTTATTGAATAGTGACTATTTATTTTAATCTCTATGTTTCAGATCCCTGTACACGTAGCAGATGAAACCATTTATGAGAGCAGAGGTGAGGAAAACCCAAACTGCTTGATACCTAAAAATCCTTGAGTTAATTTTTTAAACACTTTTCATCTTCTTTAAAGCATGAAATCACTCTTTGCTACATTATTTTAAGTCACAAAATTAAAGGATCCAACACAGTTTTAAGGTCCTCAGGCAATGTCCTTTAGGATGAGAGAAGCTGGTGATTGGCTGAGAAATTCACACTAAACTTAAGTAATTCAGATTTTATTGTGAAACGTTCATCTATTTTGTGAATTCTTTACAGACAAGTACAATAGTGAGATGCCCATGCTTCTCATTTTGGTTGCTTTAAATCAGTATTTTAAAATATGAAGATAAAAAAAATTGGTCAAAATTCCCCCAAACCAGGAAATTCCATTAATGGGTGAAACACATAAACCCTGGAAAACCATGTTTTGTCCTAAACTTGGAGGTCCCTGACATTCTTGCAGGAAAGGTGTTAGAAAGACCAGTTTATTAGTGTCAGCACAAGGAAATAGTGTTTCCAGATGTGAATGGGCCCACAACACTGGCTTTGAAAGAGGGCAAAATGGAACTGGCGGCCAGTGATCTTGTTCCGTTGCAATGATACTTACAGTGAGAGAAAGAATAACCAGCTAGCTTTAGGCTGTCCGTGTCCCTAGGCCTGTTGGCTTGTTTCCTGCTTCGGAGGGTGGCCTACACGAGAAGCATCTTACAACACCTTCCTTGTACAGTTAAATACAACAAAGGACCATCATGAAGCCAGTCAACACGAGGACATTATTACTAACTTTTTCTCAGCTAGGATTAGGATTTTGACCAATTCTGAAGGCTATCACCAAGAGTGGCAATTCTTAGCTGAGTGTTTACCCTTTGGTAGCCAGAATAATGTACTGCCAGGGATGTCCCTGCCCTAAACCCCAGAAATGGTAAATAGGTTGCATTATGAGGTGAAGGAGAAGTAAGATAGGAGATAGAATTAAGGTTGCTCCTCAGCTGTTTAGCCTGGGTCATCCAGGTGTGCTCGCTATAATCACAGGGTCCTTCAGCATGGAGGAAGAAGATGGAAGAGCCAGCATTAGACTGACACGATGTGAGAGAGACCTGAGCAGCCATTGCTGGCATTGAAAATGGAAGGAGGTTGTGGGTGTCCTCTAGAACAGGGCTGTCGAACTCGCTTTCCCTGGGGGCCACATCAGCCTCCGAAGGGCCAAAAATAATTTTAGGACTGCATTAATCTAACTACCCCTTAACTAGGGGCAAGGAGCCTGGCACTGCCACTGGGTAGAAACAAGGTACCAGGCCGGATAAAACAAGGTGGAGGGCCGGATTAGGCCTGCAGGCCTTGTGTCTGCCACCTGTGTTCTAGAAGCTGAAAAGACAAGAAGACAGATTATCCATCATACCCCCCCCAAAAAAGAACACAGCCCTGCCAATACCTTGAGCTTAGCCCTGTGGAAACCATTTCAGACTTTTGACTTCCAGAATTTTAAGATAATAAATTTGTGGTGCTTTAAGCTACTGAGTTTGTGAGAGCTTGTTACGACAGCCATAGGAAATGAATAGGCTCACCTGGTGTTTTCATCAATTCCTGGACACACTATACACATATCTAGGACGAAACATTGCTTCTTGGTACTACAGGCCCTGTCTCAAAGTTCTAGAAGACTCTAATTCAGTACACTCAGACAATGTTTGCCTAGTTAAATAGTTACAGTATCTGTCACATATTTATAGTTCCTTCCTAGAAGACAGAATGTTCTTACCTAGTGTCCCAAGATCTGACAAGCAGCTCTTTTCATTTCTATGTGTCATTTACAAATGAACAAATTAGTGTCTGTTATCTAAAATTTTTATAGCTAAGCAAAAATTCCAATTAGTTTCCAGAATCTCATCTTGCAGAGGACATAAGCTCTTTTAAGTTATGAATCAGAACAATCTAGACATGACTGAGGCCACCCAAATGATATTGTGGATTTTTTCGAAGATTTTATTCATTTATTTTATTTTTAGAGAGAGGGGAAGGGAGGGAGAAAGAGAGGGAGAGAAACATCAATGTGGGATTGCCTCCCACATGGCCTCCACTGGGGACCTGGCCCACAACCCAGGCATGTGCCCTGACTGGGAATCGAACTGGCGACCTTTTCGTTCACAGCCCACACTCAGCCCACTGGACCACACCAGCCAGGGCTGTGGATTTTTTTTGATACTTCCCTGTTGTGCTTTCAAAATCAACTTTAATTACTAGTTCAAATTCAGCTGAATTTAGTAGTTTGCAGTAACTGGTAAATAAATAAGTCAAAAGTGAAGATTTTTGACTACTGAACACCACAAACACCAAATTAAATTTTCTGGGTAGGGAATGAATTCTATACACTTAAGCTGATAAGCCCCCGGTGCCTAGAAGAGTGTTAGGAACACGGTAGACATTGGGTCAATATTTGCTGAATTAAGTGAAGTGTAACCTTTCGCTCCTAAAATCTGGTTTATTGTTGAGTTGAAGTGATGAAGCAACTGAAGGCACTTGTGGTGTCTGCCATAGAAAAGGTACAAAAGTCAGACACCACTAGAAGGACATAAGAATGTCCCCCAAAGGTATTCTATCTCAAGCGAATACATTTCATGACAAAGCAAGCCCAGGGTCCTCTGCTCTTCAGAGTGACTTCTCTTCACGGGCATAGAAATGATTGTACATATATACTGAAATTATTTTGCTGGATTTCTACGCCAACTTGAAAAAGAGGCAATGCAGAATAAATAAATGATACGCATACATATAGACAGATATATTTACATATAGAAAAATGGACTCTTTGGTGCACAGTTCCATGAGATCTGATGCACAAAATTCCCTCACACTGCCCCTTGGTAGTCAAACCCTCCCTTACTCACAACCCTGGCCACCACTGATCTGTTCTTCTTCCTTGTAATTTTGCCTTTTCCAGAATGTCATAGAAATTGAATCATGTGGTATGTATGCAGTCTTTTGGGTCTGGCTCTTTCACTTAGCAAAATGTATTTGAGATTCATCCCTATCATTTAGTGAATCAGTTTAATTATATGGATGCACCACCGTTTGCTTACCAAATAAAAAACAACGGGATTGCCTCCAGGTCTTGGCAATTATGAATAACGTTGCTACCACTGTTTATGTATAGGTTTTCACGTAAAGCTAAATTCTCATTTTTTTCTTGGGTAAATATCAGGGAGAAACATGGCTGGGTCACGTGGTAAGGGTATGTTAAGCTTTCTAAGAGACTGCCCAACTATTTCCCAAAGGGACTGTCTTCTTGCATTTCCTGTTTACAGCCTTTGAGCACTCCTACTGTTCCGTATCCTCACCATCCTCCCGTGTTACCAGTTTTTGCTTGTTGGTCGGTTTCAACCATTCAGAGAAGCAAAGAGTAGTAAGGGTGACTCTCTAAATAATTCAAAAGAAACATGATTCAGACGATTCTTGATACCTTGCAGGATCATTCACGCTGCTTTCTGAGCGAAAGCTTATTTCAATGACATGTCCCAGATGACCAGTTATAACTCCATAATAGCTGTTGCAGTTTCACCCTAAACCGTATTCCAGGATACAGGCCTTCAGAAAGACTTCCTTGTTTTTAGTGACAACTTCAAACAACACTTCAGTGAGGACCAAGGTCAAAGATTTGATTCTTAAATGGTCAAGCGCCATCTCTTTGCTCTTGGGCAACAAGCCCCGACTGAACAGAGTGAGTTTTTTGCTAATTCATCCTTTTTGGTGTCAGGGTCACTAGGAAGGTCTGCCTACAGTTCAGTAGAAAACCAGTCCATTATTTGGGAAAAAATAAACTCAAAATTACCTTTCTGTTCATGGGAGTAGCATCTTCTCAATACATGAGGAGCAGCAACATTCAAGATGAAAATGGTTGAAGACTTTAAGGAAACAACACGCTTGAAGTGCCAAACAGGATCACAAGGCATTTAGGGCATTTACGTTTCCCTCTGACAGAATGCACCTAATTGGGTAATTTACTACCCAGCCAAGGTCACGTGAATTACCCTTCGGTTCTTTTTCTTTTGTAAGAAAAGGCCTATCTCAATTAAGTCTTCTTCTCCCAGCTTTGAACTTTTAAGGCAAAAAGAGAAAGATAACAATCTGTGGGTTACTTTTGTAACAAGTTATGTTCTTTCTCAATGAATTTTCCATGACATGTGTTTAGGAAAATCTCAGAATATACCAAAATGGGATAATGATGGGGTTTTAGATTTATCAAAGGCCGCCTTACCCCCATGCACAGATCAGCTGACTCCCCACTGCGCCGAAGGACACTGTGCAGGCCCAGAGGCAGTCGGTGAAAGGGAAACTAGTTCCTACGAGAAAGACCTCCCCGAATCCTCACCGAAAGCTGGAGCCATAGGAACTTGGCATTGCTGACATTGGGATCAATGTGGTTTTGACATTGACCTCTTCTGCTTTCAGGTTGGACTTGACAATAAGCTTTGGGAAGGTTCCCGGTGATAAGGTGTTTTCAGAGAAGGGTCCTCCTGATTCAGAAAGATGGGACTTGCCTTTTGAACACTGCATGCTGGTCCCTGGGAGGAGCCAGCTGCGGTGGAGCTCCCCTCCCCAAGGCCTACGGTGCTGAGTGGCTTTTAGAGTGCCTCTGTCTGGCACTCTGGGGATAAAATCGTTTTCAGCAGATGTGTGCTTTGCTCTCTAGATATTTTCAAATACGGCTTCATTTGTTTTGTCATTATTAAGAAGGATAAAGTTCACTTCCATCTTCATGGTCACCCTAGCAGGAAATGATTTGCTCTTCCTTGTAACTGTAAGTCAAGTTTGCAATAGTCCTAACCACTGGTAATATTTTGAGACCATGATGTGTCTATTTCCCCAACTCCCATTTAAAAGAAGAATGTATCTAAGATTAGCCTCAGGGTATATGTTGTCCAATTCCTCCAGAGACTAAAGCTCAGCTTTCCCCTCCATCTCTTCTCCACAATAGCAATGGGAGCATTGAGGGGCTGCCCTGGTCTGTTTCTCTCATGCTCTCGGTGCTCACTGACCCCCTCATCTTCACTGTTCTCCTTCTACTGGTCATGCCCAACACACTGAAATCTATGCCTCAGGTTCTGACGTTTTTACCTTCAATTCTGTCTTGAATCTCTAACTGCCTACCAGGCCTGAAGATGTACATCTTGCTGGTACCATAACTACATGTGAAAGTGAACTCTCCACCATCTAATAATTAAATCAGTGAATCAGCTCTTCCTGTTCATGGTGCTTCCTCGTTCCAGGCACCCAGATAGCCAAACTCCCATCTTTTCATTGAATTTATTGGGAGGACATTGGCTAATCAAATTCCATAGGTTTCAAATATACAAGTCTACAGTACATCATCTGTATCCATCGCCTATTTTTTTCAGCCCTTCTCCCAACCCAGAAAACCTCTTTATGCTGTTTTGTTCCTCCCCACAATGCACTCGACTCCCTTCCGTTCTGAGTGCTCAACGTCGTCAAGCGATATTTCACACATTCAGGCATTACGAGCCTCCATTAAGGAAGCTCTTGCCAATGTACCCACACCCCAGCTATCCTAATGGCTGACAAATCTGCCCACCATTCTGCTTTAAAAACTATTTCTCTATATCCAAAAGTACAAATGGCCCAATTTGAAAGTCCAATAAAGTCCAATGTCCTAAGAACTTTATTTAAGGCTCGATGAAGAGTGGCCTGTACTTTTTCAAGACCTGTACGTGCATCTTGCTGTTAACTTCCACGCACACTCCATGCCTGCGAACTGCCTGTTCTGGAACCACAGAATGGCGTTCCTTTGAATACCACACCTTTGTCCCTATTCTCTCCCTCTGGAGTCTTTGCTCAACTTATTTACCTATCGAAATCTGGTATTGCCCTTCGGAATTCGTTCTCAACTTTAGTGTGCATCAGAATAAACTAAAGTGACTGCTAAAAAGTCATATTTCTCTGTCGAATCTCAGAATTTTGATTGAACAGATATAGGATGCGACCCAGGAATCTACATTTCCAACAAGTTCGTCCAAGTGAAGAATGAGGAAAGGTGCTCTGTTGGTGCTCGCGCACACACTGTGGTGTGCACATTTACCATTCTGAGCAACTAACTGAGTCCTGTGGAGGGAAGTGGACCTGCGAATTCCCTATAGAATGCCTTTGTGGGAAATTACACAGAACCAAACATACGGAGTACAGGGCAAAACTAAGGATGTGTCCGAAAAGGCCCAGGGGCAGGTCCTCGCGCCTTTAAAACATGGACTGCTTTGTCTACAGAGCAGAAGATTTTTAGTCTCGACATGCTGTGTCCAAATTTTATAGTGATACAGGAAGGAGACTGAGAGAAAGGAACCCCATGGGGCCCGTGAGCTGGCAAACAAACGAACAAAATGACTCTGCGTCAAGAAATGGGTTTCTGACTCCAAAGTCTTTTACATCCAGGATATCTTGTGTCTGTAATGTCAAAACTAGTATGAGAAAAGAATGTAGACAAAGCCCAGAAGTTTGGCAGCTGTTAGTTTAGTATTTGAAATTATGATAATGCATATCTCTGTGATGACAGTGAATGTTTGAGACACCTTGGGGATATCTCAGTGATCAGACAACACTGAGCAAATATTGACACCAGGACACGATGAAACAGTCCTACAATCCAGTTGTAACAAAACTTCAAAGTTACTGATCGAATCACACAGAGCTTCCCACTTTTCATCCACAATGCAATTATCGGGCATTCAAGCCAAATTTCCTTATCATTATCTCTAAAAATCAAACACTTGGCACTTCCTTCAGTGTTTATGCCACAACTCACATATTTTTTACTTAGACTGTGCTTACAGACTACCTATTTTTATTTTAGCTTGATCCAATCTTCATGTTTATTTTATCTTTTTTCTAACATGTCATAGTAATTCTTAAATATTAAAACCTTTGCTTCTGCCTTGTCATTCTTCCACCAGAGAAAAGAAATGTGTACTGTGACATCATTAAACACAGAAATAAGCTCTGGTATTCTGTTGCTAATACACACATCTTGCTTCACCCACCGTACCCCCAACCCCCCAAAACTGACTCCCGGATAAGGGTAAGGAAGAAAGCAAAAAAAAGTGATGCCCTTATCTCTTCTGGAACACGCAATATTTATCATCTCAAACCTCCAGAAGATTTTCCAGGAGATGTGAATCATCACACCGACTGCCTTTACTAGGAGAACCCTGAAGGCAGAAGAAGTCCCTCAAGACACACTGAATTATCAAGTGAGGGAAAGGCCATGTTCATTGGCAAAGGGTCCTTTTTTTTCTCATTCACTCAACAGTAATTTTTTTATTAATACTCATGCACAAACCCCTGAGCTCATAAAACTGAAACCCTTTGGGCGATACGCCTGCCAGAGGCCCAGCGAGGGGGAAAAAATGCCACACTTGACATATAGGAATTTGAGGGAGATTTAATAAAGGAACTATTAGCAAAATTGTGGGGAGGGTTAAGAGGCCCTCCCACCCCATACACGCAGGGTAGTGCTCCAGGGCTAGCACATCCAAGTGGTTATTATCTCTGCCTGAACAGATGAGGTGTGAGAGAAGTTCTGGAGTCCTAGTGGGACAGTCATGTGGAGATGCTGCCAGGGGTAATATGGGGGAGGAGGGGCAGGATGCCTAAGCTGACCCCACAGGAGAGGTGACTTGGGGATAGAGAAAGGCACTTCCCCCTTCTTCTCTCCTGCTGTGAGCTCCAGCCATGGCTCCTGGAGTCCATAGGACTGGGTGAAATCTACACAGGCCAGCCTCCCGGGACACAGAGCAAGACAGAGCAGGATGGAGAAAGATCATGAGCAGGCAACCACCAGATAACGGGCCCAAGCGGCAACACGCACTGTGACTTCCCAATGGCTCTGAAACGAAAGTAAACTTCTCTGGTCTTAGAGGCCATCAGTGAGGTCAGATGGCCAGGTAGGGCTGATAAGTGGAATACTGTGTATTAGCACTTTGTGGGGATGTGGCTTTTCTATTTTTATATTATGTGCTAGTTTCTACAGCAGGATCTGTTTTTCATAAAAAGGGGATGATGCCTACAGTCTATATTCTATGAACCGAAGAAATGCTCTGATGTATATATTTAACATCTGGAGGCCTAAGAATGAATAGCTGGCTGGACAGACTCTAAGGCAGCCGCACGACCCTTGCTTTCAGGTGTCCGTGTCTTTGTGACATCTGTTCCCCTGGAGTGTGGGCAGCACATGTGACTTGCTTTTAACCACAGAAAGTGCAGAGAGGATGGCTGAGACTCCTGTGACTATGTCCATGACATGACACAGGTGGTCACATCACCCCCACAGCACGCATCGCCTTCTGCAAGCCTGCTGTGCTGGCAGACTCGGGCTGGGGACTGTCTCTCTCGCTCGCTGGCTCTGAAGGAAGGAGCTGTGGAGAGAGAGCCTGAGGAGAGGGCCACATGGCGAGGGACTGTGGCAGCCTCTCGGAGCCAAGAGCAGCCCCTGGTCAATAGTCAGCAAGACACAAAGCACCGAAGTCCTACAACCACAAGAGACGAGTTCCGCCAGCAACCTGAACGGGGGTGGTAGCAGATCTGGTCGAACCTTTCCCTGAGAACCCAGCTAAGCCAGGCCGAGACTCCTAACCCCCGGAACCCCTGAGATGTGCGTGCTTGTTGTTTGAAGCCACAAAGTTTGTGGTAACATGTTACTCGGCGACAGAAAAGGAATACACACTAGTATTTCATGTTTCCATACTGTGTTATTTAGTGACTTCTTATATTTTCCCAAATTCCCTACTACTTGGGCCTGTGACTCTGTCATGATTTTAGTTGACAGCTATGCAGAATTTACCATTTACAAATATTCTCATAAGTATTAAATCAACTGTTCATTGAAATAAGCCAATGATATTAGTCTCAGATAAAAGCCAAGGAAACCGTCTGTGAGGTTCGAATTGACGGACCTAAGGTTAACCAACTAATAAACGGCAAGTTTGGGGTTTGGGCCTAGGACCTCGAATACAAAGCTGAGGTTACTCCACCTCGCACTCTGCTCCTTAACTTAGTCTCAGGTCATCAAAACAGACTGCACACGAGGCACACCCTCTTTCCTTACAGGGTCCAGATTATCCGTTCTGCCCCCTGTGATGGCAAAAGGCCTTTTCTTTACCTCAAAAACGCATGTGTTCCTGTCCCCAAGATTAAAAATGTGTGCTTGCAGAAAAAATCCCATGGAAAATTCAAAGGCCTCCTCCTGCTAATCATAACTCAGTAGCGGCATTCTTATCAAAAATCAGGTTGTGAATTGCAGATAGGCGTGTTATTACCATCAGCAGCAAAGGCATAAAGCCAACACTTAAAAACATTTTTTGTAATGTCTATGCAGGTTTAATTTTTTTTATCCTTAAATAGCTGAAAATAAAAGGGCTTTGGCAAAACACTTTATGAGTAGGGCCCAAACACTAAACCTTATTAGTAACCAAAGCAGATGGCAACGTTAGCTAATAGAATTTCTTGAACTGCTCTCTGTCGAAAGAACCATTTGGAAGTGATGTGAAGGACTTACCTCTCTGGGAATGGCTGGTGGTGGAATTCTCTCTGTGAGGTCTGTTGCTGGTTTGATCCGAAGGCCAGCAAGCAGGACACCTGGCGACCTCCTCTGGGGGGAAACAGAGCGTTTTCTGCAGGACACATCAAAGGCTCCAGCACAAGCCATCAAAGTGGGCACCTGCAATAATAGAGATGCATGATTAAAGCGGCCCCGCCCTTGTGTTTCATGTCGGTCGTTCTGAACGGTGGTCGTTAACAATTTGCCCACAGTTGTCTTTCTTACTTAAACCTATTAGGATCATTGAAGCTGTGGAAGCTTAAGGATAATTTTATAACAAAAAAAGGAGTGTTTAATGTTTGCCAAACATTTAATAAGCTTTTCAAAAATATCCTGTTTTAGTTCAGCTCAGATTTTGGCCCAAGATGAGAGGGTTTTGTTTGATTGTTGGTTGCTTGTTTTTCTGAACCTACATTTTAAATGACACAGGTTTGGAAGTCGATGTGATTCAACCTTGGAAGGCTCTTGCCGTGTGTCTGTGGGCCTTATATCAGAGCCCTTGATTAGAAGGAGAAGAGAAAGGAGGCTTTTGTTCCCTCTCTCCCTGTTATTATATTCATTATGAATCTTTCCTTTTCTGTCCGCCAATTAGGAACTGTCCCAATATGGTGGGACCTCCAGCGCACCAGCTCACTCACATGCATGGCTCTTTCCAGAAATCACTTGGCTTGAAATTAATCCCCTCTTTTTTTCAAATAATAATAATAAAAAAACAGTTCCACCGAATTCCAAGGCATTTATATTTAGAGTTGGTATGACTTAAGGATTTATTACCAAGAGAAAATGAGAGCGATTCCATGTTTCATCCTTACCTCAACAGACAGGCTCGCCGGGAGCCCAAGTGTTTGCCATGCTCAGTCCTTGTTTGTCATCCCACAGAGAAGCTTCCCATCACGGTGTCAGTCAGGAGCACGGAGCTGACACTGGCAGTGTGGGCATGGAGTCTAGTACTCACTCCACCGTTTACTAGTTGTATGGGTCTCAGTGTCTTAAGTGACCTCTTTAAGTCTCTTTCCCAGCCTGCAATGTAGTCAGCATAGTCCTGGCTCCTTGAAGCCACTGAAGGTCGTGAATGGATAGCATACAGGCTTCATCCCCTCGTCTGGGGCACAGGGTCATTTCAAAGTGCTGCCACTTCAGGGCTGCAAGCTGGGTTTTCCTCTGATCGCCTTTTTCAGTCTCTCCCTTGATTGCCTTTGGTCTGCTCTCCTTCTTGTTTGCCAAGCTCCATGCTAACCACGTGGGAAGTTCCATGTCCACAGGACCGAGGAGATGTGGATAGCTGGAAAAGTGCCAGTTTGTCCTGGTCCTAAATTTGCTTTGGAACTTGGATTTCTCTCTAGGGATCTCATTACATCTAATTTCAAAATAATCAGGAGAGCTGTTAGCAGGGGAGAGGAGTGATTGGACACAACTTCGCTCCTCCTTGAAGAGCGTTTCTCCAGAGCACCTGTTACATAAAGTAGTCAGAGCATGTTTGCTCATCAATGAACAAATAACTGAATGATGACATGCAGTTGTTGATGACGGTGACTGGTAGGTTAGGTATGTTACATCTGTCACTAAGAGTATTTTACAATTAATTATTTACATTTAAATTAAATTCCCTAGCTTCTTTTCTAAATCTTTTTAATCACTGAAAGATCAACAGGTTGGCAATAGGACGACAGTCTTTGCTGCCCCAGTTACAGTTCGAGGGGAACTGACGTGCTCATGTTCCCTCTAAAGAGTAAGCCTGTTATACCTTTCCATGAACTTAGGCTCCCTTATATCACTCCATGAAGTTTTAAGCTTTGTTCTCACACATCATTTTATTATCTTGCTTTGTGAAACATACTTTCTATTTTGGAATCATTGTACATCTTTGGGAGAGTTACAAAGACAGTACAGAGAGCCCCACGCACCCGGTTTGTTTCCCTCGATGTTATCATCTTACAACATCGTGCTACATTCGTCACAAGAAAGAAAATGACATTAGAACATTACTATAACTAGACTCCAGACTTTACTCCAATTTCAGTGCAATGTTTTCTGTTTGTTTGGTTTTTTCTCTCAGCATGTTTGCTGTGTTCTCGGACCTCATCTAGAATACCAGGTTGCATTCATTTGTCGTATCCCTTCAGTCCTCTCTAGTCTGTGACGGCCTCTCAGTCTTCCCCCATTTTTCATGACTTGGTAATTCTGGGGAATGCTGGTCAAGTATTTTGTAGGATGTTCTGGAGTTTGAGTTTTTCTGATATTTTCTCATAATTAGATCTGGACTAGGGGTTTACCACAGAGATAAAATGTGCCATTATCATCACAGGATATCAGTGGGTCTGTAGAATCCACGTGGCCTCACCATGATGTTAACCTTGATCACCTAGCCAAGTGTCAAGTTAACTCATATCATTCTCTTTCCATACTCTGTGGTCTGGGAATGAGTCTGTAAGATTCACCTTCCAGAGAGGAGTGGCAATATCAGATATTCAGAATGTTTTCTAAGGAAAGTTTCTCTCTTCTCCATTTATTTATTTTTTCCATCATTTATTTATACCAGTATAGATTCACATATATTTATTTTATACTTTGAGCTATAATCAAACACTATGTTACTTATTTTGTTGCTCAAATAGTTTCAGCTTTAGCCACCAATTATTATACCATGGGATTTTTTCCTAAGGCATTTGTAGGTACACAATCATATCTCATTGCAACTTAACTTGCATTTCTCTAATAACTAATGATGACAAACATCTCTTCATTCATTTATTTGCCATCAGTGTTTCCTTTTGGGTGAAATTTCTGTTAATTTCACTTACACATTTTCTAGTGGAATGGCTTATTTTTCCTCTTTTTTTTAATGTTGGGTTTTTAAACTCTTTACATATTCTTCATAGAAGCCCTATGGTGGATATTGTGATTTCCAAATATTTCCTTCCAGCCTTTAGATGAATTTTTCATTCTCACATGGTCTTTAACAGAACAAAAGCTTTTCAATTTGGATTAATTTCAATATAACAATTATTTTCTTTTATAGGTCATGCTTGTGTAGTCGTATCTAAGAATTTCTCTTATGTTTTATTTTCAAAGTTTTGTAGTTTTATCTTTAAAACCATGATTCACTTAGAATTGATTTTTGCATAAAGCATTAGATTTATTTTTTTGAATTTTTAATTAATTTATTTATTAATGTTCAAATACAGTATTCTGCATTTTCCCACCCTCACCCCCCACCCTCGATCCTACCCCCGTTGGCTTTGTCCTTGAGTCCTTTATACATTTTACTCGACAACCCTTTCCCTTCTTTCCCGTTATTTCCCTCCTCCCTCCTCTCTGGTTACTGCCAGTTTGTTCTTAATTTCAATGTTTCTGGTTATAGATTGAGATTCATTTATTTGCTTTGGGTGACCAGTTGCTTTAGCACCATTTGTTCAGAAGACCCGCATTCTATTGAACTGCTTCTGCAACTTTTTCAAAAATCAGTTGGGTGTGTTTGTCTACTTCTGGGTTCGCTCTTCTTTTTTTCTAAATTTTATTTTAACTGTTATTCCAGTACAGTTTCCTGTCTTTTACTCTCGTCCCAGCCCCCCCGCCCAGTGCCCTCCTCCGTCCCATGGATCCACGTTGCTCCATCAGTGTTGCGCTCTCCTAACACTGTAATCGTATAGTAGGTCTTAACTTTACATAGGGCGAGTCCTCTCACTTCATCTCCTCCAAGATTATTTTAGCTATTCTTAGGCCTGTGCTTTGCCATATACATTTTAAAGTGAGGCTTTCTACATCTATAAAAATATTGCTGAATTTTTAATATAAATTTCATTAACCCTATAGATCAAATTAGGGAAAACGTTGAGTCTTCCCTATCCATTTTAGACGTTCTTGATTTTTTTATCATCGTTTAAAAACGTGCAGCATATGGATCCTGTACATATATTGTTAGATTTGTACATAATCACTTCCCTTTTTGGAGTGATTTTAAATAGCCTTACATTTTAACTTTGGTTTCCACATATTCATTGCAATACATAGAAATACACCTGACTTTTTTGTGTGTATTGAACTTGTATCCTGTGATCATGATAAATTCATTTATCAGTTCTAGCAGTTTTTTGTAGCTTCTTTGGCATTCTCTATGTGTGCGATACTGTCATTAGGAAATAGGGACAGTAATAAATTGTCCTCTCCAGTCTGCATTCTTTGTTAGCACTCTGTTAGGTAAGAGTGAGGAGAGCAAATATTCTTGGCCTGTTCCCGAGCTTAGGGGAAACTCATTCGACTTTAAGCATGATGCTAGCTATTGTTTTGTTGTTGTTGTTGTTGTCATTTTGTTTTGTCTTTGTAGATACTCTTTGTCAAAGTAAGAATGTTTCACTCTATTTTGTGTTTTTGCAGATAGTTTTCAAAATTTGTCATATGTTTGATCTCTATAAATTGATAATATCATGTGATTTTCCTTTAACCTGTTGATATGGCAGGTTACACTGATTGATTTTCAAATATTTAACTAGAATTGCCTAATCAGCATAAATCATAGTTGGCTATGGTATATAATTGTTTTTGTATATCTCTGGATTCAAGTTGCTTAAATTTAGTTTAGGGATTTTATTTCTAACTTCATATGAGATACTGGCCTACAGTTTTTTCTTTTGCACTGCCTTTGTCTGTTTGTAAAATCAAGATGATTTTGGCCTCATTAAATGAGTTTAGAAGTGTTTCTTCATCTTCTCTTTTCCATAAGAGGTTGTGCAGAATTTTGTTAACTGTTCTTTAAAGGTTTGAGAGAATTCTAAATATTGGAGTGACCTGGACCTCTTTCCAGAACCTGACTCTTTTCTACCTATTTTATCCTTACAGAGTTTAATTTTGTTCCCTTCTGAAATACCTTCCACCTTCCAATAAATCTCAAATGTTTATCTCCAACCCAGACTGCTCTACCGAGCTCCAAACTTATTTATACAACTTTTCCATTTGATATCTCCACTCCAATCAAAACAGAACTTTTAATACCTGCCCACTGCGCTCCAATAACCTACTCTCCCAAGGTAAGAAAACACCATATCAGTAAATCATCCTACTTGCATTTGACCAAGCCACAACTGTCTGAGGGGTTCTCTCATACCCTCAAACACCATGTGCATTCTACTACCTAATTCTGTTGCTTTAGCTTCAAAATACATTTTGAAGGCTGCCATTCTTCACAATCTCCACTGTGACCACCCTAGTCCCAGCCACTATTATTTCTTCCCTGAGGATCCCAACTTGTCTCTCTCTCGCTGTCTTCTGTACTCCCACTAATAATTTCACCCAGCAGCCAGAGTGACATCTTCAAAATATGACTCAGACCACATCAGCTCCTCTTCTTAAATCCTTTAATGACATTTCATTGCACTTAACATAAATTAAAACTTCCTACCATAAAGTCATTTATTCACATACACGGGCCACTGGCCTCATTTTCATCTAGTCCCTGCATTAGGTCCCTGCATTAACCTCTTAGAGTGGCCATAACAAAATACCACAGACTGGGTGGCTTAAACAACAGACATTTATTTTCTCACAATGCTGGGAGCTAGAAGTCTGAAAACAAGGTGTTGGCAAGTTTGGTTTCTAGTGAGGTCTCTCTTCCTGCCTTGCAGACAGCTGCCATCTCACTGCGTCCTCACATGACCTTTTCTGTGTGCACACGTGGAAGGAGAGAGATCTCTGGTGTCTCTTTCTCTTCTTATAAGGACACCAGTTCTATCAGATGAAGGCCCACCCTTATGAACCCATTTAACTGTAACTATGTCCTTAAGGGCCTAACTCCAAATACAGTCACATTGAGGGTTCCAGCTTCAATGTATGAATTTGGGGTGGGGGACATAATTCAATCCATAATAGTACCTATTATTCCTCCCTAAAATCCAGACATACAGGTTTTCTTCTACAAATAAAGGGAACCAAACTCATTCCTATCTTAAGGCCTTCATTTCAGCTCCATTCACCTGAAATGGTCTTTTCCTAAGAGCCTGTGCTTGGATGACTCTTATCTTTTATGTCTCAGCTCAAACCGTGACCTCTTCAGAGAGCCACACCCTGGCAACTCCATCTAAAATCTCCTCTACATCTAGGTCATTACTTCCTAAACCATTACCCTGTTTAATTTTCTTCATGGAACTTAGGCCTGTCTAAATCATCTTTTTCTATTTATTGGTTTACTTTCTTAATTTCCCTCTTTCTTTTCTCTACACTAGATCACCGATGTAATTTTGGTATATAACTAATAACTAAAAATACTTGTGGAGTGTTGAATGAATGGATTTGGATTAGTGAAGGCTAGCAGACGGCATGGGACCTGTTCAATAAGGGGGTCTGAGTGTGGCTTTATGTACATTCAAAAGATGAATCATGGGTAGAAAGCTCTGACCTATTTTCATACTTTTGAAAGAATTGGCCATAATCACCTCCCAATTTAATTATTGTAGAGAACACATTTAAGGGCTTTGGATTCCAATGCCCCGTGGTGTAGGGTAAAAAGATAGCAATACCCCACCAAAATCTCCCTAGATTCTTGTATCAGAAATGAGGGCAAATGAAACAAACCAGTCTTCTGATTCTTCTTTTCTAATGTATCACCCAGAAAATGGTCAATGGATGTTGATTTCCATACATGCAACCTAAACAGTCCTAATGCAAAGAGAAAAGAAGGAAAATATATACATGGGCTACGTAGCTTCAAAAAGGACTTGTATTCCTTACCCACACACAATTTTCCCTGCTGTGAATTTTATGGCTAATAACCCATGCATCTGAACATACTCACGTTTGTTACTACTCTCCTTACATTTGGCTTCACTTTCCAGCCAATATATTTATAATAGATGGAATTTGTTCCAAGTAAAGAAGATGAGGGGTCGATTTTGGAACAGAGTAGAGATTCATAGAGAATCTACATTTGCATCTTTCCTAGTTATCAGTTATTAAGGAGATTGTAAGGAGCACAGAACACCACTTAAGTTGAAATCAAGAAATAGACTTAGGTCTATGACTGAGTTTGCTTTTCTCATTCTGCATGATATACCCAAACTTTTAACAGATCATCAACATAAGAGCTTTGGTACAAATTTCAATGCTTTCTTGAAAATATATGACCAGAAACACTGAGAAAAGGAACAGTGACTTTATTGGATGGCTATTTTTAGGTTATCAAACTCTTGAATCATGAAGTGCAGAAAGAATTTCAATTTGTGGAGATTTCAGTAAAGAGATAAAATTCAAGAACATCTGCTTGAACCAGTAAATTCTCCCAAATTTTGAAAACCCAAATAATTAACTTGTGGGCCAGATTCCATGTTAACATATTTTTTACTTCAATTGTAAATTAAATATAACAGTTGGGAAATTACAAAGAAGGGAACGTGGCCCAGAGAAAGCTCCTGCATAAAGTCAACATTCCTTCTTAGATCGAAACTTGGTCCGTGTTCCTGAGTAGAGCACCCAGGACAACACAGGTCACTGTAAGATTTCCTAAAATCAAGAGATCTTTTCCATGATACATTCCCCCAAAGTGAATAATTGTTGGCTTCCCAAGCCAGATTTTTCAAGGATGACTTTTTCTAACACATCATAAAAATGCAACCCTATCTTCTCACTTACCTTAAGTACCTTCCTTGTCAAGTTCATGGCTTTGCTTTCAATATACGTGCCTTTCTGACTACTTCTCTGAATGAGCACTCTTTCAACAAGATCAATATACCTGTAGCATTGAAGGGAGAAAAAAAAGTGTTGGAAGAGGAAGATGGAAAACCTGTCCCAATGAGGCACTTGTTGGCTAGCTCTTGGAGACAGCTGCATGTAAGATTGTACTACCAGCAAATATATTTAAAAGTAGTAATATGATCACACGTGAAGCTAACCCAGCAACATACTCTTCCCCATCTAAGATCTTCTACCAATAATAGACAGCCAGTCCCACATTAAAGTCACTTTCCAAAATATACATCTTCCATACTGCAAGGATTATAAGATAGAGAAGAAAACTATTTTTATACTAATCTTTAGTTTCTTTCAGGAGACCAGAGAGCTTAGAGAGTTATAGATGAAAAATATCAAAAGATATAGATATACAAATATATATACTAATATATAATATAGTAGATTATAAGACTAAAATAACATATACTATATATTTAGTATATATACATAGGTTTATTATAGACATATAATATCCTAGATAGATCTTAAGATTTGAAAGTATTGAAATTGGTTTTGTGTTTTTATTTTTGTTTTTGCGAGATTTACAGCAATGGTTCTCAACCAAAGTCACTTTGTCACCCAAGGGACGTCTGGCAATGTCTGGAGACATTTTTGGTTATTGTAATTGGAGTAGAGGGTGATGCTGGCATCTACTGGGTAAAGGCCAAGGATGCTACTAAACATGTCACAATGCACAGGACACCCCCTTCCTCCAATACAGAATGATCTGACCTCAGCTGTCAACACAGCCAACCAAGGCTGAGAAAACCTGATTTAGAATTATAAATTGGGCAGGCATACAACGAACTTTTAAGAAGTCTTAGCTCTATGACCGAGTTTATTTGGGGGAAAATATTGTATACTAGCAACTAAAAAATGACACTCTTGGCACCTCATTTCTCTAACAGATCAACCAATACCTTCCACTGTTGATATCACCACATATAAAAGATACGTGCCCGTTTAGTTCATTTCCTGATGAGTGAAAATGAGATAATCACAAGTCATCTCGGTAATTTCCAGAGGATCTCAATAACTAGGACATTATACCCTGAGTCTGAGAAAAACTGGCAAACATTTCAGGAAATTTCCCCTTATTGGCACAACTGAAAGGCTACACACAAATTCACTTTCAAATTGGTATTTAAGGGCCTTTTATGAGTCTTTTGGATGTCTTTTCAAGTCTTGCTTGAGTGGTGTTGAAAAGCTATAAACTTAGTTGCAGTAAATTAGACATTATTTTTAATTGTAACCTCTCGGCATTATACATAATATATAACAATGCCGAGAGGTAACAACTAAAAATATACACACACACATACATGCATATATGTATATATATGTGTGTATATATGACACACACATACATGCATATATGTATATATATGTGTGTATATATGCAGCATAGAAAATCAGTATTTACAGTTCCAAACAGCTTTCTGTGGTGTCATCAGTCTACATTCTAAGGTGTTTCTGCATCGAAAGAGAATATATTAGCAGAGAAATATGAGGGAAGAAAAACCCCAAACTAGCAGATGTTCTTGAAAACTTGGAACAGATCATTTATATCCTTGTAACTTCACTGCTTTCAGGTATTATTATCCACGTGGAAGATTAGACCAGAAATGCTAGTCTCCAACTCTGAAGGTCCGTGTTAAACTCACCACATCTAGGACATCTGAACACTGAGGCTTCACAGGGAGTAGTTTAAGGAACTCATCCAATTTGATTTGCTTTTTCAAAATTAAAATTTGGGTAATCAAAAGAGATTAAAAATAGAATATACTAATCCCTCTACATTAGCATGAACACAGGTGAAATCTGCAGCCACTTGACACTACATTTCCGGGGGTGTTGAGCATGTCCACCCTGGGCCAAACACACCTGTAACGGATGCTTCGTAAATAGGTAGTCTTCTGGCCAGGATGAGTCTCCTTGACAACTGATTCTCCTGCTTCCACCTAGACTTCTTGTACTCTAACTGTACATGGTGCATGTGAATTTACTTGAAAATGATTGCACTCCACTCTTTATTTGCCTGTGTCTGTGCCAACAGGAAGAATATGAGTGCTCCAGGACCAGCCACTATAATCACAAGGGCGGTATTGGGGTAAGAATTAAGCTGTAAAGAACAGGCTGACAGTAACCAGAGGGGACAGGGGAGGGAATTTCAGGGGAAAAAGGGAAGGGATTATAGGAACAAGTATAAAGGACACATAGACAAAAACTAAGAGGGGTGGAAATGGGAGGAAGGTGGGGAGCACTGGGCGGGGGGTGGACTGGGACGGGAGTAAAAGACAGAGAACTGTACTTGAATAACAATGAAAATAAAATTTAAAAAAAAGAATTAAGCTGTAAAGAAAAGATAAAATTTTACTGCTGTGGGGGCCTAGAAATTGGAGGACTTCAGCAATCCAAAACTATGAGGCCTAGTATCATGTCCTCTTTGTTTTCACTAACGAAGCAACAGAAAAGATTTTTGAAATGACATAATATAAACAAATATGGCAAACAAACAATTGCCTTGGTCTTTGGCATTGTCACATTTTTCTTTACCTTTGTTTCACCTTTGAATTCTACCCTACCTTTGTATTAAAAAGGATACTTTGTTCCTTGTTTTCCTCACAAGCGATGTGAGGTACAGATAATACCATATCTTACTATTTGTGGAAAGAGTTTAAAATAATTTGTTTCTTTTCAAAACAGGGCACCAAACCAGGTCCTTTCAAGGTTCAGGGCAAAGCTGGGTTTGCCATTGAAGGATAATAAATCTTTTTTTCATTACTGAAACATGAAGTGAAACTTTATGTTAGAATTTTTCAGAAACAGAAAGATTATATTCACAGTTATTATTATTATTAATTAATTTCCATGGGACCTTTTCTGTACAATCTGTATCTTGGTTACTGCTTTCAAACCAACTGAAAAATACTAGAATAAATTTTGCAAGAACCCTTCATTATCAGAGATGAACAATCTAATAACGACTTTCTAACGTGAACTCCACTTGAAAAGATGTCTACTTGACCTTTTACCCCCACATGGGACATGTAACATCTCCCTCAAAAAGATGCCTTTGGTCTCCAGGTACGGCCACAAGGAGCACCATGTAGAATGTATGGGAATGGTTCATCCAGACACATTTCACTCCTGGAAACACAATTGGAACCAAACAACATCAGCAATTTGGGGACCTGCTGTCATCTCTGTACAAGCAAAACAGTACATCAATCTGCTACTGAAACACATGATACTAAAAAAAGCCCTTCTCTGCAGGAACATGCTAACTACGGGAGAACAGATCAGGATATACATGTAGCAACTTGAAAGAGAAACAAACCATGTTGAGATATGCATGATTATAACAAAAACATTGAACACGAGAACCCACCCACTTATTGGGTTATCAGAAAATAATCAGTATAAATGCTTGTCACAAGCCATCGTGAAAAAATTAATCGATGTAGTATCGGTGTCTATTATTCAGGGACAGGGGAAAACGGAGGAATGAGCACGGGCGCCCCAAAGGGCCCAGGTGTCTTTGCTCATGCTGTGCTAAAATTTCCCATAATGGGCTTTCAGTAAGCATCTACTATATTATGGGCATTTTTGAATAATTAACCTCATTAAATTGTTGTCTCCACCCTGTCAGGCAGGCATCAGCTTCATCACACAAGTGAGGAAGTGAAGACCCTGACGGGTAAAGGTGACGGGCTTAAATCTGGGGTTAGAACTACATGACTGTTTTTCTTTCCACTGTTCCACAGCTACTTTCAAACAGGTACAAACTTACCTTCCTACGTCCTCTACGTTCTTAGAGGATAACACTTTCTGTATATTTACTGTGCTTGTGTGCACACGGAGAGAACCTACAAGAGGAATCCCCTCTGGTGAATCACATTAACAAGCACAAAGCTGCCCGAGACAGGCACCGAGGCCAAGTGGAAGATAACTAACCTTGGTGAGTCCCCCCAGATAGATACTTTGCTTTGCAACATCTTTTTAATTTCTGTCCTTTCAGCAATGAAAAAAACAGATGTTTGGAGAGGCTCAGAAATCTATTGAAGATGAAGCCATTAATTTAAAAAAAAAACCCACACCCAGGTTCACCTCCTTCCAGAGTTTTTCTGTCGACACCACACCTCTGCCTGGTAAAACTCCCAAAGGGACGCCAACACCTGGTTGCACTGCTCTGGAAGAGGCATGACTTGTGCTCACAGGTCTTCCGATTACTTGGCTGTCTCCTTGTATTTTAGAAGCCTGCTCTTCGTCCGTCCAGTCCACAGTATTTATGGCCGCATCATGAAAATCTCACCAAATGTTTTCCCATTTGTGGAAATTTGGGGGATTTCAACACCTCGACATCATCTAATTGTAGATGGGATTACAGCATGTGATTACAAAACAAGGAGAAGAAAAGGAATTTCTTTGGATTTACTCATTATTTTCCTGTAGAATTTATTTTTTCCTGGAAATCTAGTAATAGACCCTGGCCTTTTTTTTTTTTTTTTGGTGAGAGTTCCCCATTACACTATTTGTAATTGTTCTTTACTAAGAAACATCCATTAAAGGCAACAAGAAAGAGACTAAATGTCCTCTATGAAAAGATTCTGGAGACAGTATCATTTCTTCAGGTTCCTATTTTTTAAAAAGTGATTACTTATGCCATTTGAAGCAAAGCTGTAGTAAACATTTTCACTTTATTTTCTTCTTAAGGTTCAAGAGATGTAAAGACAATTACTGAAAACAGAGCAGGGCTCATCAGTGCAGGTGGCTGTGGCTTACAATTCCAATAAGAACCGTTTTCATCACGTTGGATAAGCTAGTATTAATGTTCATAAGCATTCTTGATGTAAGTCTAAATGAAAATAAAAGGCTTCTAGAAAAACTCCATCCAGCACTAATAGCTCTTTTAAAACACTTTTAATTTTTTCCATCTGGTCACTTCCAAGAAAAACTATTAAGGACTTCCAAGTAATGAAGAAGCAAGCTAGGTAAGTTCTACTCATAGAATTTCAGAAAGACTACCAGAGGGAATAAAACATGCGCTCAGATTTCAAAGACACGCATTTTTCCTCACCAGCTCTGGATCATTCTGTGACCTTACCCCTGAGTTCGTGCAAGTGGACGGGCCACCAGAGCGAGCGGGCAGGATGGCTGCGTGCTGTCTCTAGTTCTGTGGGGCAGTCTTGGCCAAAGTCAGGCTAAACGTCGATAAGAAGACTAACATATTTTTAGAAAATATTGTTTACATATTTAAAATAGAAAGGCTGGCTATTTTTTTTACCCTATCTAGACTCTACTACCTTTGACAAGCACAAATATCCAAGAAGTAAATTATTTCCCTTCTCATTGATATTCTTCAGAGAATTCAGGTGTTTGCTTTACAAAGAGAAAGAATGCTCCTCTTTGGTTCTCTATGGTCAGCTCAAATGTTGAGAATAAGGAATTGATGAGAGATGTAATTTCAAATGCATAATGAGATTTTCTATCTCCCAGTCTTTCACCCTGCCCCACCCGCACATGCCACTGATGTGACTGTCGTCACATGAACAGGAGATCAGGCAGAGAGGAGGCAGAGGACCCTTTCCTTCACCCCCAGGGAGCCGTCTCCATGCCCGGTGCAGGCCAGCCTCCCGCTTGGCCGTGACGGCCGCGGGTGAAGGCTCGCCCTGGCGGTCTGTCCAGGAGGAAACAGCTGCGGGGTGCAGCGGAGCCGTCCCAGAGCTTACACCTCTTTCTCTGACTCAACTCATTTCTTTTTCTCTTCTTCTTTTTTCCACCTTTTCATTGAATTTATTGGGTGACACTGGTTAACAAAATTATACAGGCCTCAGGTGCACAAACCCACAGCACATCATCTGACTCGTTTCCAATGACCTGTTTTCAATCCATTTCCGTCGGGTCAAATTTATGGGCTGGACTTTGACCTCCCAGGGATTTTAAGCCATCAAAGACATAGCCAAAGGATTTGGGCCAATGAAAGAAAACACTAGCCTTCCCTTCGCTGATACATCGTGCCTGCCACAGTTCTGCTTCTCCAAGTCTCCGCTCTGTCCCACTGTTTGTGCCGCTCCAAGGTTTCGCCACATCTCTGCTGTCACCACGGGTGGAAATTGGTAATCACTAGTAGAAATTCACAGTGCGTGAAGGAATCAAAGCGTGCCGAAATCTCTGGAAGGGATGATTCCCATTTCTCTTCAGAGGCGCTGACTGACAAAGTTGTCACAGGAACATCCCTGACCCCAATCTTTTCTTGAAGCACAAGGGGACCAAGTGAATCCAACTCATGGAAGCTATTGAAATGGTACTGTGCTATTGTAAAATAATAATAATAATAATAATAATAGTAATAATAATAATAATGTACCAGGAACTGAAACATACATAGATGGTACCCACATCCAAGACTCAACCTAGGGGCACAGAATCTGAAATGAAAAAAATCTGCATGAAATCCAGAAGTTATAGCTCCATTTTTGCCACCATGTCTATTTACCCCCTGATTCCAGTCCCTCTGACAATAAAAGTTTTCCAAGGTAGACTCTTCTAAGAGTTGTCTAAATTTTGTCAGAAACAAAGGCCACCGTGATAATAGTCAAAACTCAGTACTCGATATGTACTGATTTCAATGTGACTATTTTAGTTAAAAAAAAATAGAGAAGTTTCAGATTCTCAGCAAAATTGAGAAAAAACAAAGTTCCCACATACTCCTACCCCCAAACAAGCACAGCCTCCCCTACTATCAATGTCCCCTGCAGAGCAGTACATTTGTTGCAATCACTGAACCCACACCGACACACCACCATCAGCCACAGTGTGTAGTTTACATCAGGGTTCACGCTCAGTGTTACACATTGTATTGATGTCAGCACATGTGTGATAACATGTATCTGTCATTCTAGTATCATACAGAAGAATTTCACTACCCTGTTTTGGTTACATTGTCAGTGATTTAGTTAGTTAGTTACTTTTTCTTATGTGTTAAACCCTGGGAATCTTCCAAGTAATTTTTTTTTTAATTAACAGCCTTTCTTGAACCTGTCTCTCTCTTCTTGCAACATACTGAAAGCAGCAAAAAGAAACTAGGTGGCATTTTAAACACTGATTAGAAATATTCTTCGCTAGATCATCCAGTTCATTACACACATTTGCTGTATTTCACGTAACTGCAGATGACAGTATTAGTAAGTTTTCTGTCACTACATAAGAAGAAGGCCTCTTTATCCAGCTTCAAACGATGTTTAGCACACCTACCTGTGAGCATATCCATCGATCTATCTACCAACCTACCCATGCACTAGTCATTTAGAACTTTTATCAACCCTATGGCAGGTACTAATATGTACTTGCCTTTTACAAATGAGGAAACTGAGTCACAAAAAATAAAGTAATTTGCAAAAGGTACTTCAACTAGTGAGTGGTGAAGCTTATATTCAAATGGTGTGATCGAGCCAATGAGTCCAAGCCAAAGTCCTTAACCATCTTGCTACGCTGACCCTTAGGATCACTAGAAACAGCAGCATAAAGCCAGGTGAGAAGCAAAAGGTAAAAGTTAGCGTCACTTAATCTTTAAGAGACCAGCTTAGGTTGATCAATTATGTTTGTGGGATATGATCAAGGTCCTGGTTCAAAATCCACTCCACAAAGCCTTTAAATTTTCAACCTTTGCATCCTTTTCAAATACTATGATTGACTCAATTCTTGGTTTGAAATAATGCATGTAATGTTTTTATTAGTGCAGACAGCAGCAAATGAAAGAGTGCTAATGCACAGTGAGCGAGTTGATTTAAAGACTTTACAAAGTAGTTTACTTTAATAACCAAGATATGTGCAGATTATAGTCCAGACACATAATAAACTACAGTAAAAATCACTGAGTGGTTTGCCAAGCTATGTTCTCTTATTTGAATGGAATCTATTTCAGGAGGTGGTAGTTTTCCTTCTTTTATCCAGTGACCACAAACTGGAGGTTAGCTTTGGTTTACTTCTGAAATATTTCATTTCAGTATTATCATTTGACTTAAACGGTCTGAGAAGGAGGCCAGGTAAACCTGGGAGTGACACCCAGGTGATACAAAG
The DNA here is from genome assembly GCA_004027735.1 of Carollia perspicillata. NCBI lineage: Eukaryota > Metazoa > Chordata > Mammalia > Chiroptera > Phyllostomidae > Carollia > Carollia perspicillata. Next base: position 15,418 of record PVKM010000740.1, on the reverse strand, counting down.
ATGGCGAGAGAATGCCAACGGAGTGGGATGAGCAAAGTCTTCCGTTTGTCAGCACGACACGTGGGGAGCAGACTTGTCCATGAAATGTGAGGAAGCCTCAGCGCAGCACGAGCTCCTGTTTAGCAGGCGTCCTAGAGTTTGTGGGCTGCCCTCAGCAACATATTGGCCGCCTACCGCTCGGTTTCTTTAAGTTTGTTTTTAATTATGGAAGTGTCCGTAATACAACATCATTAAAGGAAGATTATAAAAAAGTAAGAGAGATTTTCTATTTTACCTGACTCCTATTTTCATTTTTGTGTGTTCTTCCGAGGATTTTATGGGAACTTTCTCAGTAATTACTAAGTTCCCAGTACCGCCTTCTTTGGTAAAGTCTCCTGACAAAAATAACAAGTATTATCTTCTTTGTAGAGAGGAGAGTTAGAGCTTTTAAATAACTTCCTCAGGACTACCAAACGACCAAGTCGTGGAGGCATGATTAGAAAACAAGGTGACTTCCTAGCGCAAACCTCCTAATAGGTATGTTACATGGTTGTGAACTAGAGTGAATACAATCCTGTGTCTTGCTTTCCCCACTGGATGTTGGATTATATTGTCCCACATCCACACTCGGCCCGTTACCATCGTTTTAGCAGCATCGTTTCCCTAGTATAGATGCGCCCTAACGTCCTTAACTATTCTTCCATCATGGGACATTGCACTACTTCCAGAATACCACTTTGGAATTTTATATTTTTATAATGAATAGATGATTGCCTTAATTCATACAGTTTTTACATAACTTGGGGCTTTTTCCCACATAGCCTAAAACACAGAAAATTTTAAATATTTTTTTCATATGTGTAAAGTCTAAGTGGGACCTTTTCCCTTGTTTCCATTTTGGCTGGGATTTCAAAGCCGAAAATTTGTGTGACAAATGCTCCTACCTTCTAGAGAGAGAGTCCTGCTCACCCACATGTGACTGGCAGAGGGGCGGGGGCACCAAAACCAGGTTCGGCTCCCCCGAGCCCAGCACCTACTTTCTACTCTATAACAAAAGTTCAGGCTGCATTAGGAAGATCGATACATGATTTTTTAGGATCATTGTAAGTCCAGCATTTCTCCTCCCCTCCTCTATGCTTTCCTAACCAACCTGGGGCCAAGTAAGGAAACGTCGATCTTGGTATGTGAGGAATTTGCAAAACAAAAAGTCTGGCTCTCTCGCCTTAAAAATTTAAAGGTTGGCTGGAAGGAGTCCAGAGGGCCGCACACGGAAAGAAAGGGGAGCCAGAGTGGACACTACAGAGGGCAAGGAGGCACGGGCCGACGCGCGGTTTGCCTGCAAGGGCAGAGCCCACGGGGTGACTGGCTACAGGAAGACTACCGCCAGACACAAGAGTTCAGACAGAGCTTGTGCTCAGCCAGCCAGCTGCGGCGTTGCCCAGGCCAGTGACTGTATTATGGTCACTGGGTACTTTTCAGTGGGTTCTCTGAAGAACCCATGAAGTATCGCAAGCCAGAAACACCAACATTTAGGCATCCGCCTTCCACCCCAGGGCACAGACTTACCAATCAATAAATAACTTTACCAATCAATACCAATCAATAAATAACTTTAAAGCCCCAATTTCTCCTCTTTGACCCCATATCAACAAAAAGGGGCCAAGAAACAAAGACTGGGTAAAGAAGGGAAACTGGAAGAATAAAGAACAAAAATAATGAAGTGTCCACCTTCCCTACTACATGGGTTTCAAGGCCCTGAGTCAGGAGTCCAGGGGAGGAGCTCAAAATAGGATTATGTAATGACGGATTTTACGAACTGTTTTGTTTCTTAAGGTTGAACTGGACTTTTGTCCGCCTCAAAATGAGTTTACCTGAAGTTCCTGTCCAAGGGCCAGAATGAAGATTCAACACAAAACTGTAATGGGCTATTGTAGAGGGAAAAGACAATTATTTTACAATTCAAATTTCTGAGCCCAGCTCATTCAATCAACACACACACCATTTTTAAAAATATTTTATTTCTTTATTTTTAGAGAGAGGAGAAGGGAAGGAGAAAGAGAGGGAGAGAAACATCAATGTGTGGTTGCCTCTCACATGACCCCCACTAGGGACCTGGCCCACAACCATGTGCCCTGACCGGGAATTGAACCTCGACCCTTTGGTTCACAGCCCGAGCTCAGCCTACTGAGCCACACCAGCCAGGGCCATGTACATAAAATTTGAAATCACATTTCAAAACCTTTTTACCTGTTTATAATAGCATCAATAATGGAGGAAAATCAGCTTTATGATACTCTTGTTAGCTTAAAAATTCTTTTGATGTTTATTATTATTTAATAGGTGAAATGCTATCTCAATATAATAACTTTTATTAGCATAACTCAACATTTTTCACTTGTGTATTTATTATTTATATCTGCTTACTCATTAGCTGTAACGTTGGCCAGAATGTCTATCAGTTAGTTATTTTCTTATAGATTTACATGAGACATTGAGAAAAGAGATGAATCCCCTCTCCCGTTTGATGCAGTGACTATGGCAATCTACAGTGGGCCTTTCCATATAAAATATAGTTTTTAGCATATGAACATTTTTAAATGTACCTGAACTCCAACGTTCAGCCTTTTTCCTTTTAATTTTGCCCCTTTGGAAATTTGGGGGAGATGTCTATTTTTTTCTTCCTTCTTTTGTCGTGGGGTTTCTAACGCTCAACTGTTTGACTGTTTCCCCCATCTGGATTGTATTTATTTAAGGCTCCTATCTGATAAGTATGAATTGAGTGCAACAAGCTGGCTGGGAAAACCCTCTTGTTTGTGTGAATATATCACTTTCAGCAACGTTCCCCGTCGCTCTGTCTTTAAAGCACAGTTGTTCGCATTCTCTGGTAAAGGCGGAGGAGATGCTCACAATCAGCTTTCCTCACAGAAGAGATCCAAAGAGTTCCTCCCTGGACCGCCACCACGCTGCCTGCGCTCCGCGTTCATTTCGTCTCTGTCACGGGCCCTCCCCGTTCGAATTTACACGCACCATCCCCCGTCAGGGACGCAAACTGCCTACGGTTTGTTAATGTCCAAGAAAGGCCATCACCTCTGAATCACTTTTTCCCCAAACATAAATCCTTGGGCCAACAAAAAAAAAAGTGGTATTTTTCCATCTCCATAATTCCTGTTATTTTAAGTCTATCCTTTAACCAAAGTGGCTTTGTGTTTCTTTTTCCTTGATAACTCACAGGTTCAAATGTAAAAATTTATTATTACAAGGAACAATTATGAGGTTCAAAGCATACTGTGAGCATTCCATGCTCCTAGCTTCTGGGTCTGATATACGGAAAGAAATATTTGTGGCCGTCTCCTCGCATGAAGTGGATGGGTTCCAATCGCTGGTGGTGAGAGGCTTAATGAATGTCTGCCTTCGTCGGGCCCAACGGGGCCCTGGCATCATGGGAGGCTGCCCAAGTGCCATAGTGCAGGCATCTCAAAAACAAACTTTTGACCATTAACTTATTCATTCCAGTTCCTCTTCAACGTCAACAATGGCAACCACCGAACGGGGGTGGGGGGACGGCTTTCCTGGTTCCCTTACTTTGAACACTATTCTAGATTTTAAGATTTCATGATTTCTTCCCCCAAAACACTGAACTGGGAAAACCACTGACCTTTTTTTTTTTTTTAAACACCTTTGGTTTTTGCTTCTTCAGTGCAGAACACTGAGCATTTTAATAACCCCTACTCATAAGTTTCTCTTAGTTAATGACATAGTAGGTTTGCATAGCAAAACAGAAAAACAGAACAACCTTCAAAACTGTTGAATTTTCCCTCGCTGTCCCTGTTTATTTCTCTATAACTGCAGGATACACCATTTCTGTGCCCCTGCAGCACAGTTATAATTTTATTTATACAGACGAAAAATTTGTATTTTAGTTATTTGTCCATGTTTGTCTCCCCCGGACACTGAGAGCTTTTTTAGGGCAAACATTTATCCTATTGATCTACAACGTCTGACACATAGTGAGTACAGTGCCCCCCACCCCAACCTGAGGGGGATATTCCTGCATCCTGTATATACTTTTCCCCCATACATAGGTACCTATAATAAAGTTCCATTAATCAATGGGGCATTGTAAGAGGTTACCAACAATAATAATGAAACAGAACAATTATAACAAATATACTATAATAAAATTTCTATGACTGTGGTCTTAGTAAGTACAGTCAGAGCTACTCAAACACAACACTGTGATGCTGTGACCGTCACCCTGACAACTGAGCCGGTCACTAAGTGACGGACGGGGAATGGCATACACAGTGGGGACGTGCCGGACAAGGGGGTGATCCATCCGTGTCCCAGGAGATGGGTGTGGGGTGGCATGAGGTTTCATCACACTACTCAGAACAGTGTGCAATTTAAAACTTACGATTTGTTTCTTTCTGGAATTTTTCATCTAGTATTTTCAGATGGTGGTTGGCTGTGGGTGACTGAAACTATGTAAAGCTCAATGACATACTTGTGGAAGTGAATGATTTCTGCTCTATGCTGGAACACCTTGAAATTTTAAATCATTTGCACATCATTACCATGCTGTCAAGAGTGCTTCTGCTGCTCAATGTTTGATAACTATCAATAATCATTCATAGAGCCCCAGGCAACACTGTAACACAGCGCAGCTGGCTTTCGTTGTGCCCGCATGCTCAGCTGGTGTGACAGAGACTGCGCGTATGCATGAAAACACGTTGCCCTTCCCACTGAAGACACACGCTGCTGATGCTCTCCCCGTCTGCCTTCGCGGTTAGATGGGGCCATGTGGCTTCATCCTGGCCAACATCACGTGGGCAAAAATGGTAGCTACTGGTTTCCAGGTCAGTTCCCACAAGTGATCCTGGTTCCCTTTCCCCACGTGTTTCTGAGAGAAGAAGGACCTCAGGACCCGAGATCCGGTAATGTGGTAGAACTACAGTAGGAAGGAGCTTGAACTTGAATGACGACACGGAAAGCTGCCTATTCAGAAGTAGCCCCCATGACCCATGATACGAGCTAAAAGTAGATCGTTATAGTGCTAAAGCTTTGAGATTACAGGATTTGTTGTTACAGTACCTAATATTATCTTAACTGATTCTGAAATTGGTATTTTGAGATGGGGTACTAACATACCTAAACCCTAAAACATGTGTAAAAAACCTAAAACTTTTCACACTGGCTTACCGATCAGTTTTCAAGAAGTAAAGACACAGATACACAAGAGTGGGAAAATGTAGATCCAATCCAGTTTATTCCCTGGCAAACCATATGATAAAACTATTATCTACAGTAAATAGAAAGGCAGACCAGACCTCATACAACTACTGAGCCTGTAGTTCTTGTATAAGAGGTTGATCAGAATTAGTGTAGCACTGCCTATTTGCTAGTATTGGCTACTGTTTAGCAAAATATACAGGAAAGAGGTGAACATAAACAAAATCTGGCTTGTTTTGAAGCAGTTATCAAGGTGGATATAGTATCCGATGGTGAACTCTTCTAGGGTTGGAAAATTTGTTTCTGTGCCCCAGGTAAAAGGTTCTGAATGACAAAAGCGCAATGAGATTCTGAGTAAACACACACATACAGCTAAAAGATAACAATCACATCCAGGAGATCATCTTCAAACCTACTGTTTCTGAAGGCTTTGAGGAGGGTGAGGCTGGCCGGAGGGAAGCAGATGAGGAAATAAAACACATCAGACTTGAGAAACACTGTTATGACAACATTTCAGATGAAATTGACTAAAACAAAAAATTACGAAGCATGCTAATTTCAAAGAAAAATGTATCGCTAAAGATACTGTGAGCATGGACTTTAAAAAAAGACAGACTTCCAGGGCTTTAAAATTAGTGCTGGGTCCCGGAACTTTCACCAGGGTCAAGTTTGGTCCCCTACGCCCACTTCATCAAGCACACTGGGGATAGCGGACAAAGAAGAACCTCCCAGAAGCCAAAAGCAGGAACCATGGAGAAACAATGAAGAGGGAAGGTTCTACAGGGCAAAATTCGAGACTAACTGAGGAACTTTGCCTGCCCAAAGAGTAGGGCCCTTCATAATTTCTGTCTCAAAGAATTTCAAAATCACTGTGGATCAGTAATGGCTGCGTCTCTCTCATTCTTTCTTTCAACTCAAGAATTTAAAATACGGTTTTCCTCTCCATATATGAACATTAGGCATTGAGTGTGTGGGTGTGTGTAGGTATATATTGTTCAAAGGTTCAAGGAGCCATCTTCAGTCCTGATTTAGAGGTCTGAACGTCGCCTAAGAATCCGGACTTTGAGCTCGATGCAATGACTAGTGGTGATGTTGGGTTTCTACCTTCAGGAAAAACAAATGTGGTCCAGGTGTGGTAGGAGGATGAAATGGATGTTGGTGGCTAGGGACAGACTAGGCAGAGGCTGATTAGATCTTCATCAAATATTTACTTTCTTCCCCAAGCCATAGACAGACTACATTTCCCAACTTCCATTGTTCTTTGGTGTAGCCACACAATTGAGAATTGCCAATAGAATTTAGATGAAAGTAATACTCACTATTTCTAATCTTGACCCATAAAATGACACACACAGGAGCCCCATTCTCTTCCATCACATGTTAACAGAATGGAGAAGCCCACAAAGCCCTGGGTAGGAAGGCAGACCCAGAAAATGGAAGGACCCTATGTCCCTGAATGGCCACATGGAAGACTAGCCTACCAGAAACACCTGATGCGAGTAAAAAATAAACTTTTTTTTTTAGTTAAGCCTTGGAAATTTGTTTTGTTTTGTTTTGGTTTGGTTTTTTATAGCCTGGGCAGAATGATGATGCCCTCCAAAGATGCCACTTCCTAACCCCTGGAACCTGTGAATGTGTTAGAACATACGGCCAAGAGAAATTAAGGTTGCAGGTAGAATTTAGGTTGCTCGTCAGCTGACCTCAAATAAGGAGATAATCCTGGACTATGTGGGAGAGCCCAATGTAATCACAGCAGTGCTTCAAAGCAGAAGAGAGGGGAGAGGAAATCAGAGGGATGTGGTGGTAGGACCTGCATCCCAACTCACTGCTCCTGGACTTGAAGATGGAGGAAGGGGATACAAACCAAGGGATGGAGGTGACCTCTAGAATTGGAAAAGACAACAAAATGGACTCTCCACTAGCGCCTCTAGAAGGGAGCACAGTCCGGCAAATGCCTTGATTTTAGCCCAGTGAAACCCATTTCAGTTTCAGACTCCTAAAATGAAAACTAGTAAGTCATGAACAGTACATGAAGACAAGTTCGATAAAATGGCATTTCATACTTCCTTGTGCATCTCCTCCTCTCACACTGTCAAACCCTACTCTCAGGTTGTCTGTTCATACTATCTCTAGAGCCTATGGAGCATAAATTGCATACGTCTCAGAAAGATTTGAACCTCACAGGTGAATAAAGTATTACAGTTAATGCATAAGTCTCCACCAGCTGTAACATTAGTCTGACCTAGAAAGTGGGGGAATTATTATTGTGCCCAACAGATAGCTCTCTTAGTTGACCTTCCGGTGTTCCAGAAACTTCCTTTTTCTGACTGCAGATGACCGTTTGTTAAAGAGCAAGGAATCCACTACAGTGAGGCACTGGGCTCTGGGATATCTAAGCTACACGTGGAGTTATCCGACACAAACCTATTTATTCTACCCCTCTAGATCGGTTTTATTTCTCCCAGATGAAGAAAACAGACTTAGACTACCCAACCTGTCCTACTCCTCTTTGTTCTCGAATGCCATAAATCAGCCCTAGCCAGGCTCCACACACCGAGATTGCAGGTTTGATCCCTGGTGGGGACACATAAAGGATCAACTGATGAATGCACAGATAAACGGGACAGCACATCTCTCTCCCTCCCCTTCTCTTCTTTCTCTCTCACATCAATAAATAAAAATTTAAAGATAAAAATGCTATACATCAAATGAGTATATTTCTCTAATGGTTCTCATGAACCCATTAGTCAATATAAATTTTTGCGTGTTTGAGTTTTCCCCATGGTAGCTGTTTCTATGATTCATGTACAATGAAGAAGACATGTGAACATAGTGGGTTATGTCAGCATAACCACTTGGGACTTGAAATGCTTTTCTGACTTAATTGTTATGTGGTTAGAAGTGGGAAAACTTTCTTTTTTGGACTTAGGAAGAAATTGACCAGAGGACCGTAAATATTTAAAGTTGCATCAGCAGATGACAGATTTAGTTGGCATCACACATGTGGCGGCCATAGTCTGGAAGGATGGAGAAAGGGCCAGGGTTCTGCAAAGGGCATGGGCCACCCCAACTCTGTCACCAGAGAGAGCAGCGTTGGCTCTCTGCTCAGCTGACTGTTGCAAAGCTCTGAATGGGAATTCTGTTTCACAGTCATTGAAGAAAAATTAAAATGCAACTGTGACCAATGATTAAGAAGCAGCTGTTCATTCTCCATGGCGATTGTGCAGGATGAACAAACAACCGATATGTTTTCCATAAGCCTTCCCGCTACGGGAACTGTTTCCCACCCTGCTGGAGACCAGTGTGGCAGAAAGTGAGAGGGGAGTCAGCGTGGGTCTGGAACTTCTGTCGCGTCCGGGTGGGGGCTCACTGCGAAAGACAAATGCTCAACATGTGCAGCTTTTCAATTCACATTTGCAAAGACTTCTCTCTAAGCATAATTCCTGGTTGAAATTCACTGACCAAGGAGATGACTCAACAGTTCTTTAGCACTCTGCAGTGTATCTGATCCCAGGGCAGCTAGGTGGAAGGGAATTTTCACTGAGGGACCTGAGGAAAGGTAGCCTGTGGCCTTCTACCAAGGTCTGGTCACTCTGAATGGTCATGGAGTCAGGGCAGCCCCTTCAGCTATATAGGGCCTGCTTGCCTGCCTGCTGGCTTTCTATCAAAAGAAAGCATTTAGATTCCGTGCAAAAAACCAAACCCCAAATTCACGGGTTAAAGAAGAGAGTTTTCCACAAACAGATGGGACAGACATGCTAATGCATCGGAAACATGCTATTTAAAATCAGACTAGTTAAAAAGGATGCCCTTTGTCCCTGACCAAATTGTTAAACCGGTGCCTTGGCAGGAGCCGTTTGTACTTCTCTGAAGATTCCCTGGATCCAAACCTCTGTGGTATTAAAACAAACAGAGTAAATATTTTCCTTGCAGCTTCCATCCCAGGTCTAAATATTTCCAAGCATGTCAAACTCACTTTTCTCCATCGCTCCCGGCAGGGTTCGTGTAGACTTCAGCTGCCAAAGAACCCGGGTGAACTTGCCTTGGGAGGGGCTCCGTCCGCGAAGGCAGGCAGAGCTGGGCGCAGCCGCCCGAAGCCGACCGTCTCGCAGCTGCGCCACTCTGCTTGGCAGAGGGAGCCTGTGCCGGAGCAGGTGTGCTATCTGCTGATTTCGACAGACACTCTGTCTACAGACGCCCTGTCCCTGATGTTTGCTCCCTGAGCTTCAGTATCTGCCGTTTCCCTTTTGCCAGTCTGCGGAGAAGCGCCAAGCACCTGTCCTGGGAAACCTGCGTTTCCTTTGGTTAACTTTTACTGTCTATTCCGTCTTCCAGCTTCCTCACTTGTGCCTCCACTTCAGCTCGTGGCAGCTGTGAAAACAGGTGCTACCTCTGAAGAACCCAGCACACAGTACCAGCAGGCTTTCTTTCTATCTCCCTTGTTTTCTATAATTATGTTTTCAGTTCCAAACGTGGTTGAAGTTCTCTTAGGAAGAGAAAGCAAAGAATTGCAATTGAGTACGATGCCATTTCTTTAGACCATGTAGCATCTTGGGAACTTACTCTAAAAATGTCGCAACGCAATGACCAAGAGAGTGCTCTGCTTTTAAAAAAGAATCATTCCTTTTGTCGTTGCTGACAGCAAATTCTCAAACCGCCATCACAAATTCCGTTTAATTGAACTCAACTAGGAAATCGTGAATATGACTGTGTACAACGATACCCTTGTCTCTGGGGTCAGACAGCTACTCCAAAGTAGATGCGCATAGCTCCCGCTGTTAAAGAAAGCCATTCCATGTACCCGGAGTTACCTGAGGGGTGGGGGCTGGGTGGCATGGCCCAGGTACCCTTTCACTGAAGACCTTGTTGATCTTCAGCTGCTGAGAGTGCTGTCAGCTGACGGCCACAGGCTGTCAGACCCTTCAAGGATTGCCTGATTTGCAAACAGCTGCCTCACCCAAGGTCACATCCCTTCCCGGTTGCCCACATCCAGTTACTGATCAACGAGGAAGTGCAAAGGCCTCTTCATGTCAACCACCCAACTTGAGAGAACTCCAAAGGGTGATGTTAACTCCAGAGCTCCCCGTGGGGTCCACCAAGGCTGCTGTTGGGCTTCTGGCCAGCTCACTCCTCCTCCTCCCTCCATAGGGTTGATCCCAAGGGCACCTTTTAATACACATCTTGAACTCTAATTTCCGTTGTAGTGCCTGCTCCCAAGGGAACCCCACCTTGGCCATGTAGACTCCAACACAGCCCGTTCGTGGGAGTCATTTCTGTGTTTGGCACATCAACCAACTGAGTATTTGATAAACGGTTGTAACATATTAAGCAGTATTCATAGGAAAATCAGAAAAGAACGATATCTACACCAATCTTGGCAAGAGTTTATAGTCTCGTTGTGGAGATAAGGTACATATATACAAAGACAGTCTATTATATTATGTAATAAATGATAATTGTCAGAGAATTACATAACATATTGGGATTTATCAAAAGGGAAAACTGATTTTAGGATAACATAGTTGCTGGCTATTTAGGGAGCATCCAGAGTATGGTAATGCCCGTCACCCACAGGCTGTTTTGCTTCTGCATAAGTCAACTGCTCCTGTGTGAAACGTCCGCACCCTACACATACGTGACCTTCGTTCCAAATAGCCTGTATGCTTTTTCAATCCTCGTGGCAAACCTGCCATTCAGTTCACAATGGCAACAAGTGAAAAACTGATCTCCATAAATACTTTTGCTGTGAGGTTTGCCCTACTTGGCCCCATTCCTCCTGCTTGCTTAGGTTCCCGAAGCTTCTTGGCTTTCCCCATCCGGGCTGCAAGGTGTCAGCATCTAGAGAAGCCGCCCTGCCCCCTGTCTGGCTGGGCTGCTTTGCAGGCTCAGTCCTGCCAACTCAGATCATCAAAGCTAAGTCTTGCTTTGGTCCTTATCTCTTACTTTGATGGAGAATTCCTCAATTGACCTTGCTGTTCCTGGCATTCTAGCTATCTCCACTTCTACTTCTAAATTCTCATCTCCGCTTGCTCCCCTAGATCCCATCAGCCCCTCTGATCCCCCACCTTCTATCTAAAACTCGAGGGACTTTCTCTGTCTTTGTGCAAACTCATGTCCAAGATGCTGGCCAAAGACAGTGTTACTTATTTACTGCATGACCTCAAGCAACTTATTTAATGTTGCTCATCTTTCAGTATTCCTATTTACAAAATGAGGATATTAATCCCTACCTCTCACAGATGATAATGATAATGATTAATGAAATGGCTTGGAAGCAAGAGTTTCCTGGGAAGAAGTAAAAACAAAACACAAACACAAAATCCTAGCAAAAATCATGATAATTTATCAAATGCTTACTATATGCCAGGCACCACACAAAGTGATTTATCATAACACACAACCTTCCAGAAGCAATTCCAAGGAACTAAAAGACAAGAATGGGGGCTGGTCGGTACCCAAAGGTGGTGCAGCTTTCGCTGCTCTGACTTTGTCCCAGACGTAACATGGAACCACGTCCTGTCCATTCTTGCACAGGATCTTCCCTCCTTCCCCTCCTTTCTTTTCCATTCTTGCTCCCGCCATCAGGCCTTAGAAGCTTACAGCGTGTGCAGGACGCCTGATTAGTCCCCCTGCCCTGGCAGGCTTGGGACCAGGAAAAGAAAAGCTTCAGGCAGCAGCGCCTCACTTGCTAGGACAGGGAGCTTGCTGTCCATCACAAGTTGACAGGGTCTGAAGCGTGCGAGAGCCAGGTCACTCTCAAAGCCGAGATGAAAAAGCAGGACGGCTCATTCGAAGAGAACATGGAATGCTGAACATGGTCCAGACGCTAAATCAAAACACAGTTCCAAAACAAGGGAGGCTAGTGAACAAGTGATATCCAAATGCATATGAAAAAAGTTAAGTTGGAATGCTTTTAAAAATAGTGGTAGATATAGGACTTTCTAAAAATTAGTTTCCTATTTGAGATAATTCACATATCACCCACTGTGCATTATATGAAAATTCAAATAATTTTTGAAAAAGTGTCCAATTCAGTGATTGCTAGTATATTCTCCAAGTCATGCAGCCGTCATCATTATCTAACTCTGGAACAGTTTGTCACCCCAAAAGGAACCCCCAGACCCCATTAGCAGTCGCTCCCCCTGCTTTCCATCTATGGTTTTCCCTTTCTGGACAATGTGCTTCAACCTCTGGTTGGCATTGTTCTACTGGATGTACTTAAACAGACTGAGACATAGTACATGCAATCTTGTATACTGTCACTGAATAATTCTCTTCATGTGTTACACTCAGTTTGCTAGTCCCTTCCACCAAGATTTTAACATCCTCCACTCTCTTTTCCCCTTCTCTCAGACAACTGTCTCTGTAGTAGGGTTCAAGTTCCCTCACCTAAAGTCCTTCAGCCTAAATTACGTCCTCTCTTCCTTGCCTCCATATTTTTGTTTATATAGAGCAATTACATTTTTTAACTCTCTGGAAAAAGCCCAGCCATTGTTAATATAATGAGAACTATATGTGTGACATCAATGTGTCCTGGCGGCCAAGGACAGTGAACTGGAATGCACATACGTGAACAATGACAACTTCACTGTACTAGTCGGCAGGAGTGGCAGACACCATTGACTGAGCATGTGTACTGTGTGGCCGTCGCATTCAAAATGACTGAGCGAGCAGAGCAACGAATCTGCATCAAGATTTGCATTAAGCCTGAACATTCCTCCGTGGAAACTATTTGGATGATTCAGAAGGCCGCAGCTTTGGGCAACTAGTGATTGGCAGCTTCATCATGACAATACACCTGCCTATGCATCACGTCTCATGCAGAATTATTTTAGTGAAACATCAGAGCACCCAGGGCACTCAGTCTCCCTATAGCCCCTATTTGGTGTCCTGTTGCTTCTGGCTTTTCCCAAAACTAAAATCACCTTTGAAAGGGAAGTGATTTCAGACCATTAATGAAATTCAGGAAAATATGACAGGGCAGCTAATGGCAGCTGGCAAAACTGTGTGAGGTCCCAAGTTGTCTACTTTGAAGGGGACTGAGGCATCATTGTTCTATGTACAATGTTCCCTGTATCTCTTATCTTGTTCAATAATTTTTTTCTATTTTTCACATTACATAGCTGGGTACTTTCCGGACAGACCTCGTACGGTCGTCATTGTGCACGCCCACTCCAGTCCAGTCCCCTTGGCTGCCAAGTTAAACTGATGTCAGGAAAACTGCTCTCATTATATTAACAATGGCTGGACTCTTTCTGGGAAAATCTTGGATATATAGTCACAGCATATCGATTTACACAACCTATGTTGAATTGTTTGGTGTGGACACAGCGATTCATGTGAACTAAAAACAAAATAACTAATTACGGGATGTGAAAACACTAAATATGTGATTTATGCTCACTTGAAATATACCACTCCCATCAAATCTGTACAAAGTTAAATAACCTATGTAAAGGTGAAGGCAATCCACAAGCAACGAGCCAACGGCGTTTCCTGAGCCCACATCACTAGCTGGAGTGCACTGGCTAGATGTTTTCCAATGCAAGCGGTCTTCTATTTGATCCTTAAAGCAGTCGAAAGGCTTATACCATTCTTATCTCAAAGCAAATAAACAGAGGCAAAACTAAGGGAAGTCACAATAATATAAGCACTGTTCTCGGGGCTTTGCATGCATTGACTCATTAATCCTCTCACAAAACCTATGAGTAGGGTCTATTTATTTTTGTTCCCATTTTATAATTGAAGAACTAAGGAACAGAGACATTATATAAATTGCCCACGGTCATACACAGTTGGTGACAGAGCTGAGATTCAAACCCCAACAATCTGACTCCAGAGTTTGTACCTTTGACCATTAAACTAATTTCCCCAAATTTATTTGGCTAGACGAATGGCAGACATTCATGTCCTACACCAAAGTCCAGGCATTTTAACTTACACCATGCTACCTTAGCATTTAATTCAACCCACATCTACTATACATGCTGGTTTTTGCTGCATTCAGACAGAATTAGTTATGCCTTCCCGTGGGTCTTCCTGGTGCACAGTCTCCTGTCTTTCTAGCTCGGAGATATTTCTCCCTGTCTCCTCATGTGGTCTTCCCTCTGTATGCACGTGATCTGTATTGAAATTTCCTCTTTGTGGAAGGAAACCAGTTATACTGAATTAGAGGTCACCTTAACGACCTCATGTTAACTCAAACCTCTTTAAAGATGCTATCTCCAAAAGAGTCACATTCTGAGTACTTTTAAGAATTTAGGCTAAGACTGCAACCTGGGGGAGGGGGCCTAATTTAGCCCATAACATCATGTGAGCAACTTCTGACCAATAAAATATGGACACAGCTCCACCCTTCCTGTCAATCCTGTAGCCACTTTTGCATACACAGTCCTCCACTTCCTTTGCCCTTCCCAGCAGCCCGGGGTAGAGACCACCCCCAGGGCAATCTTGAAAGCCATGTGTTGAAAACCAGGGGTCTACAAGGTAGAATGGACCTGGGTCTCTACTTAGTCACTACTTAGAGAAGAGCCACGCCACCAGAAATGCCCGTGTAGAAATGTGACGTGAACAAGAAATAAGCTGTTACTGTGTTAGACTTGGCTAGTACTATCATAGCTAAATTAATCATTCAATGAGGATTCAGAGAAACAGATATGTTTGCTTCACCTCATTTAAGCAACTAACAATAAGCACCTACTCGGTGCTCAGAGCCCTGCAAACTGCCGGGGGGTCACGCAGGAATGGAAAGTGTGGTGCCTGCCCTCAAGGCCACTGCTAAGGCACAGAACACAAAAACACATCCGACGCTAAAATGTAGAGAAATCCCCCCAAGTTAAAGTTTGAAACGTGGTTATCCAGTAGAGGCTGGTGGAATCAGAAAGGCTTCATTTGGTGAGTTGGACTTTGACCTTGGCATGAAGCCTGGAAGGAATGCAGATCAGTGAAGGCTATCCCAGGAAGGAGGATGGCCGTGCAGGCAATCAAATGTGAAAAGAAGCCAGGCATGAGTGAGGAACGGTGAGAATTCTGCCCAGCAGCAGCAGAGCGTCCTGCTGGGGAGTGCTGGGTAATAAAGGAAATCAGGAAGCCCAGGCCAGACTCAGAAGAGCCGGGGCAGCTGGGTAATTCTTTTAAGCTGGTTTACTTCAGTCCAGCAGTCCAGCCTCCCACTTGACTGGAAAAATTTTTCAGTAAATTCTCCCTTGGG